>CACVCL010028623.1:0-95782 GCA_902729485.2 Mus minutoides
ATATATATATATATATATATATATATATATATATATATATATATATATATATATATATATATAATAAAAAGTATATATATATACTTTTTATTAGATATTTTCTTCATTTACATTTCAAGTGCTATCCCATAAGTACCCTATACCCTCCCCCCACCCTGCTCCCCTACCCACCTACTCCTACTTCTTGGCCCTAGTGTTCCCCTGTACTGGGGCATATAAAGATTGCTAGACCAAGGGGCCTCTCTTCCCAATAATGACCGACTAGGCCATCTTCTAATACATATGCAGCTAGAGATATGAGCTCTGGGGGTTCTGATTAGTTGATATTGTTGTTCCATCTATAGGGTTGCAGACCCCTACAGCTCTTGGGTACTCTCTCTAGCTCCTACATTGGGGACCCTGTGTTCCACCCTATAGATGACTGTGAGCATCCTCTTCTGTATTTTGCAGGGACTGACAAAGCCTCACAGGAGACAGCTATATCAGGGTCCTTTCAGCAAAATCCTGCTGGCATATGCAGTAGTGTCTGCATTTAGTGGCTGATTATGTGATGGACCCCCATGGGTGGGGCAGTCTCTGGATGGTCCATCCTTTTGTCTTAGCTCCAAACTTTGTCACTGCAACTCCTTCCATGGATATTTTATTCCCTATTCTAGGGAGGAATGAAGTATCCATGAATTGGTCTTCTTTCTGGATTTTCTTATGTTTTGGAAGTTGTATCTTGGGTATTCTAGGTTTCTGGGTTAATATCCACTTATCAGTGAGTGCATATCATTTGTGTTCTTTTGGGATTGGGTTACCTCACTCAGGATGATATCCTCCAGATCTATTCATTTGCACAAGAATTTCATAAATTCATTGTTTTTAATAGCTGAGTAGTACTCCATTGTGTAAATGTACCACATTTTCTGTATCCATTCCTCTGTTGAGGGACATCTGGGTTCTTTCCAGCTTCTGGCTATTATAAATAAGGCTGCTAGGAACATAGTGGAGCATGTGTCCTTATTACCAGTTGGAACATCTTCTGGGTATATTCCCAGGAGAGGTATTGCTGGATCAACTGGTAGTACTATGTCCAGTTTTCTGAGGAACCGCCAGACTGATTTCCAGAGTGGTTGTACCAGCTTGCAATCCCACCAGCAATGGAGAAGTGTTCCTCTTTCTCCACATCCTCACCAGCAGCTGCTGTCACCTGAATTTTTGATCCTAGCCATTCGTTTAAGGAGATTTTTAGATTTAATAATATCTTTGACTGATGTATCGATTTTTATCATATTTTCTATACCTGAGATTCTCTCTTCAATCTCTTGTATTCTGTTGGTGAACCTTGCATCTATTCTCTTACCTAGGTTATCCTCTGCTAGGATTTCCTCAGTTTGTGTTTTCTTTGTTGCTTCTATTTCCATTTTCTTGTCTTGAACTGTTTTATTCATTTCCTTCATCTGTTTGACTGTATGTACTTTCCTGTATTTCTTTAAGGGATTTATTCATTTCTTCTTTAAAGGCCTATAATATCTTTGATTGTAATTAAAGCCATTTTCTTGTGCTTCATCTATGTTAGAATGTCCAAGGTTTGCTGTAGTAGGATAACTGGACTCTGATTGTGTCACCTTGCTGTGTCTGTTATTGATTCTGTTCATATGCTGTCTTCTGGCTATCTAGGGTTATAGGTTATTACAGGTTAAACTGCTGACTTTTGAGTTTATCTTTCTTGGATGATTTTTAGTTGTTTATGTTTTTCCTTTGGCTTTAATTTCATCTTGATCTGCTGACCTAAATGGCCTGGGGTTCTGGTGATCAGCTCATCCTTAGGTCCAGTAGAGTGTCTACATGGTTTTTTGGTTTGGTTTGGTTTTTCATTTGGGTTTGGGTTTTTTTCTTCTGTTTTTTTGTTTGTTTATTTGTTTGGTTTTGTTTTGTTGTATTTTGGTTTTTTTAGATTGTGAGGCCTCTGGGATTTTGGGTGTTAAAGATACTTCTAGGGCCCTAATTACGAGCATGGCCTGGGTTCCCTGGTGCCTGTGTGACCTGGTGTCCATGGTGCCAGAAGGCCTCTAGGAAAGCAGGTTGAATTGTGGGTTGCAGTTTACAACTGTTGTGTGTGCTTTAAACACGAAACAATACATGAAACTAACAATTGTTAGCAGAACGGTGCCCAGTATTTTCCACAGTGGCTTCAATATGTGTGAAGGGAGTTTGTGTGTAGGAGGAGAGTAGACAGAAGGAGATCTTTCTCTCATTAACACATTCCTTGTGTTTATCCCATGGTTTGGCTATTACTCTTCCTTAAGATTTAGAGCAGCATGTTTCAGTTCTTTAATCACACATTAACAGCCTCAATTACGACCTTCCAGATGCTGCCTTAGCCTCTTGAAATCCTGCTGTATTTTTTCTGTGTTGGACATTCAACAGTTTTCTTACCCTTGGTGTAATGAAGATGAAGTATTGTTACAATCTACATAATGATGATATTCTATATTTTTTTTTCAATTAAAAGTGGAGAAAAGAATAAGGCTGGCTTGTACAGGCACACTGGAGCTTATGATCTAACCTAGTAGAAAACA
Source organism: Mus minutoides (assembly GCA_902729485.2). Classification (NCBI taxonomy): domain Eukaryota; kingdom Metazoa; phylum Chordata; class Mammalia; order Rodentia; family Muridae; genus Mus; species Mus minutoides. Next base: position 2,565 of record CACVCL010028623.1, read on the forward strand.
ATACAGGTCCCATGGGTCTCCTTCTGGTATGTTTTCACGTAGACCAAAAGCTTACCTTGAACACTATACTCCTGATCATTTTCAAGGTGATTTGTTGGAATGAATTTGAATATGTCATCTGCTAAAACATCCGAACAATTGATATAAAAATATTGTCTCTGGGATCAGCAGTTTGGTTTCACTCTGCCTCTAGGTGGCTTTTGTAAGAGAAGGGGGAAAATGAACATATTCTTTGAGTAGTGTGTGGGTATGGCAAGGCCTCTGAACTTTGTAGTTGAAGACTTGGTGCAAAGCCTTTGGGGATGGTCACTGTGGCTTCCATGACTGGTTACAGCTGCTCTTCAGTTAGAAGACTCTGGCCATTATTAAGTGGTCTTGTTCTGAAACTCCATTGATGAGCTGAGATCTGCAAGGTGACCACAATCTTAGATATTGTGCCACCACCTACAAAAAAAAAATATGTGTAGGTAGGGCAAAAAAGCTATTGTCACAATATTTGGAGAAAAATAAGGTCTATATATCAAGTATTATTCAAAATTTATGGAAGAATAAAAAAGCAGAGAATTTTTAGTGGGTTTGGATGAAATTATCTCAGAAACTGTCCCTTGGCTGGAATGGAGTCACTCAGATTCTGCAATTTCACTGCCTTTCATAAGTCCATAATTTTTGGCTTTCTTCTTGTCACAGAGATATCTTCAATTGTTTACCCACTTAGATTCATAATCCAGTGTCAAATGTTAGGACAACTGTCTTTGTACATGTCTGAGATGGGAAAATGTTGCTAAAATTGATCTTTTAAATAGTTACATTAAAATTTTACACTATTAAGAGCATTGTATATATGAGTTAGATGAACAATGAGACATGAATTATGAAATTAGGATATGTATAGTGGTATATTTTTATCAGAAATGAAGGTTTAGTCTAACCTCTTTCGAATTGTTCATGTAGGCACTTTGAAAATGTTAAATGCAATACAGGTCAAGTCCTAGAGTTCCAATTCTTGGTAGAAATTATCCTAACTAAGAAAATAAGAAGAGTACTCAATGTAATTTACTCAAAAGGAGAATCACTTAATAGAAAAGAAAACAGGGCTATCTCTGATATTTAGTTCTGCTAAATATGGCAACAGTCATACTGTCTCAGGTACAGAAATTTCAATGTTTTCATATTAATGGTAAAGTAATTTCCTCAGAAAGGATTTCAGGTAGACATGCCTCACCTGGTCCACATGCTTACCTGGGTTGCTACAATACTAACTTAAGTAGTATACATTTAAAGATTTTATGAAAGAAAAGAGTCACACTGAGATCAAGACCATCATCCCATTTAAGAACAATGAAAAGGTAAAGGAATTGTAATTCTTCCAACATAAGAGTAGAGACCTATATATAGCATCTTTCAAGTTTAATGTTTTTCTCAATAGGAAAAAAATAATAATAAAGAAAAGTAGCAGGGCAGCCTATGATGGAAAAGGCAGCTGCATAAGTGGGCTTGAAACATGTTAGTATACCTCTCCCTTGCTCTTACAACCTGATTATCTCTGTTTTAGATTTTAAAAGGTATTTCTTGGGGGAAATATTCACCAATATTCACAAAACAATGATCAGATTTCATGATGCTCATTCATTATCATCTATTGCTGTCAATGTACATATATGAACATATATAAGCACTCATTTATGTAGGCAAATAGTATGTGTGCACATATTTTATTTCTTTGTTGTCTACAAAAAAAAAGCCTGATAAGAAAAAAAAAATGGTGAACTTTTTTCTCCATGGCCACCTCATGTATCTCTGTGTGTGTGTGTGTGTGTGTGTGTGTGTGTGTGTGTGTGTGTGTGTCAGAGAAAGAGACAGAGAGATGCACAGGACACCTCACCTGAGTACCCCTCCCCTCACCAGATTGGAGCTTCCTTGCCTGAGGGGCCAGGAGAACACAGACAGTGTTGGAATCCTCATATCTTTGTGGTGTCCTGAATGTCACAGGCCACAGAAGTCCAGGAAATGAGTTATCTGCCACCCATGTGGAATGGAAAGTTTTAGGAGGTTTTAGAAGTGGGACCGTTGATGCCTGAGGTCTAGGCTTAAAATGATTTTTAAGGTTTACTTGTTTATCCATTCTTTAAAAAGAAAAAAAAATCAGAAAAAGAACAACAAAACTGTTCATATATTTTGACAGGCAAAGTGCCAAGGATCTTTCTGTTTCATTTTGATGTATGTATTTATCATAATCTGTACTGAAGATATTAAACATATTTTCAGAAGCCACAGAAGAACTAGAAATAGGTAAATAGTGGGCTTATTTCAGAGGTTTTATTTTCAGGTGAAGGAAACATAGTTTGCATAGCTTGCATTATTTTTTTAAAGACTGGGGACTGCAGCATTCTGGGAGACATGGAAGAAAGTCCTTCTGATTCTAAGCTCAAAGAAGAAGAAAGAGAATGGTTGGGTGGCCACAAAGCACAATCCTGAAAGGACACATGGGAACTATTGTGTTTGTTCATGTGTGCTTCAAAACTGCAAGGCTTAAATCTGTGAGTTTAGATTAGATCTAATAGCCTCTCTTTTGTGAACTTGAGTGCCCTTGTGCTCTGTGGGTACATGTTTAGAATTATACCTTCTTGATGAATTCTTCATTTAGGTAAACTGGAGCATCCTTCTCTTTCTCTAAGTAGTTTTGGTTTAAAGTTCATTTTGTCAAATATTAGAATACAAGTCCTGCTTACTTCTTAGTCCCATGTGCTTGAAATACCTTTTCTTCATTCCCTTACACCAAAAAAAGATGTTTGTTCTGAATGGTGTGGCATGTTTCTTGGAGGCATCAGAAAGATGAATTTTTGTTTTCTAAGCAGCATGTGTCATATAACTGGGAAAATAAGATTGTAAATATTGAGAGTTATTGAACAATATTTATTGTCAGGGCATTATATTGTTTTAATGTTTTTTTTAGACCTCATTTTGTTTAACTATTATGTGATTATTTACTCCCTAAATCCTCTAAATTGTGTGGGGTTTTTTACTTTTATTTTTTTACAGTCCAGTCATTGGCCTGCCACAGTCCACCCTTCTACAGTTCTTCATCCCATTCCTCCTCCCCCGTTTCTTCAAGAGGAAGTCCCCACCCTAGCCAGGCCTCCACACTCCCTGAGGCCTCAAGTCTCTCAAGGGTTAGGAACATCATCTCCCACTGAGGCTAGACCAGGTAATCCTTGCTGTAAATATGTCAGGGGCCTTGGACCAGCTCCTGTATGCTGCCTGGTTAGTGGCTCAGTGTCTGAGTGATCTCACGGGTCCAGGTTAGTTGAGATTGGTCTTCCTATGAGGTTGCCCTCCTCTTCAGGTTCTTTCAGCCTTTCCCTAATTCAACCATAGGAGTCCCTGACTTTAGTCCAACGGTTGGGTGTAAGTATCTGCATCTGTCTCAATCAGCAGCTTGTTGTGCCTCTCCAAGGGTAGCTATGCTAGGCTCCTGTCTGTAAGAACACCATAACATTAGTAATAGTACCCAGCCTTGGAGTCTCCCCTTGAGCTGGATCCTCAGTCTCTTCATTTTTGTCCCTGCAGTTCTTTTAGACAGGAACAATGCTGGGTCAGAGTTTTTGATTGTGGGATGGCAGCCCATCTGTCCTCTTGATGCCCTGTCTTTGAACTGGAGATGGACACTACAAGAGCTCCCTCTCCCCATTGTTGGTCATTTCATCTAAAGTCCTTCCCTTTGAGTTCTGAGAGTCTCTCACCTGCCAGGTCTCTGGTACATTCTAGAGGGTCCCCCTACCTCCTGCCTCCCGAGATTGCCTGTTTCCATTCATTCTGTCGGCCCTCAGGGGAAACTCCTGTTTCCTACCCCTGGAACACCTGATCATGTTTCCCCTTTCCCCTCCTCCTCTTCTCTCCCACCCAGGTGCCCCTTCCTCTGCCCCCCCCCACTGTGATTGCTTTCTTCTCCCTCCCAAGTGGGATTAAAGCATCCTCACTCGAGCCCTTCTGCTTGTTAACTTTCTTCAGTTCTGTGGATTGTATCCTGAGAGTTCTGTACTTTGTTGGCCAATATCCACTTATCAGTGAGTATATACCATGCATGTCCATTTGGGTCTCAGTTACTTCACTCAGGATGATATTTTTTTTAGTTCCGTCCATTTGTCTGTAAAACTCATTATGTCCTCTTACTTAATAGCTGACTGGTATCCCATTCTGTAAATGAACCACATTTTCTGTATCAATTCTTCTGTTAGGGAACATCTGGGTTGTTTACAGCTTCTGGTTATCATAAATAATGCCTCTATAAATATAGTGGAGCATGTGACTCTGTGGCACGGTGGAACATCTTTTGGGTATATGCCCAAGAGTGCTATGGCTGGATCTTCAGGTAGATCATTTCCAATTTTCTGAGAGACCTCTTTCTCTTTAGACTGAAGTGTATTCTCTAGTACGTTCTACAATCTGGATAGATTGAAATATATACCTTAAATCTGTTTTTATCATGATGCATTTTTATATCTCAGTCAAGTGCTCCCAATAGTTTTTCTGAGTGTAACAGTCCGGGCTGGCACGTATGGTCTTTCAGAACATGCAGAACACCAGTCCAAGTCCTTGTGGTTTTCAAAGTCCCCATTGAAAAGCAAGTGCTATCTGCATGGGCCTGCTTTTTTTACTCTGAGCCTTCATCCTTTACCAGTCATAATTAGCAAGATAAAAAAAATAAAAGAAACAAATGAAAGCACATGCTGCTTAGGATGCAGGAAAAGAGGAATGTTTACTCACTGCTTGTGGAAGTGTCCACTGGCACAACCACTAAGTAAATCAGTACAGAGGTCCATCTTTTTTTGGTTTGGTTGTTTTTTGGTTTTATTTTTGTTTTTGGTTTTGGTTTTTTGGTTTTTTGGTTTTGTTGTTTGGTTGTTTGTTTTGGGGTTTGGGGGGGGGCTTGTTGTTGTTGTTATTTTGTTGTTGTTTTGAGGTTTTTGAGACAGGGTTTCTCTGTATAGCCCTGGCTGTCCTGAACTCACTCTGTAGACCAGGCTGGCCTCGAACTCAGTAATCTGCCTGCCTCTGCCTCTGCCTCCCAAGTGCTGGGATTAAAGGCATGAGCCACCACTGCCTGGCCAGAGGTCCATTTTAAAAAGCTGGAAATAGATCCACCCCAAGAACAATCTATACCACTTTTGGTCATTTACCCCAGGGGCTCCATATCCTATTATAAAGATACCCATCCATTGATGTTTATTGATCCTTTATTTTTATCACTAGGAAAGAAAGCCAACCTAGATATCTATCAACTGATGAATGAATAATGAAAATATGGTACATTTACAAAGTGGAATATTATTCAGCTGTTAAGAAAAAAAAATGAAACTTGCAAGAAAATGCCCCAAGAAGAAGTATTACTGCAGATCCCTGTGTGTACAGGTCAAGCTTTTGATTATCAGAGATTATTGTGCTGACTTCAGTGTCCTGCTGAGCTGCCTTCCAGATGCCTGCTCCAACAAGACAGGAAAGAAATTAAGGAGAGCGCATTCAAAAACTGTACACAGAAAAACTGGGTTCTTAGAACACAAACAAAGAAACATGAAACTGGAAACAAAAAACTGGATCATCAACTACAGCTTGTCATCAGACTGCCTTCTGCTAAACTTCCAGGAAAAATACCTACCACATTGGGAATAAATATAAATTATTACTTAAACTTAGCAGAAGAAAAATCTTCATTGATTTTTCTACAGGGCCCATGTATGTTTTTGGAAGGAGCCCAAGTAGCCTTGAACCCCAATGTCTACAGCTATTGTCCTCCAAAAATCCAACTTCTTAAGGTAAGTTAAGTGAATCTGGAAGGGATTTTAAAACAAAACAAAATAAATCAATACTGGAAGAATGCTGCAAAGCCATGTTTTTAACCTCTGCTTTGTTCTTTCTTTTTTATTTACAGTATTCTCCCTCTAACTTGCTCTCAGCAAAATCCTCTTTCATCAGGCTGTGGGATAAATTTAAAGTGAGTAGCAGAAATGACAACTTATCTTTATTTCAACATGGAAATGTGGTTTCTTCAGATATTTCTTATGTTCAAAAGATTCATTCCTAATCAAGGTCACTAAGTGGTGGTGTGTCTCTGTCTGTCTGTCTCTCTCTCTCTCTCTCTCTCTCTCTCTCTCTCCCTCCCTCCTCTCTCTCTCTCTCTTCTCTCTCTCCCTCCTCCCTCTCTCCCTCCTCCCTCTTTCCCTCCTCCCCTCTCCCTCCTCCTCTCTCTCCCTCCTCTCTCTCTCTCTCTCTCTCTCTCTCTCTCTCTCTCTCACACACACACACACACACACACACACACACACACACTCTCATACATCACTGATGCAGCTTAAATATTAATACAAAAGGAATATTTGACATGAAACTTTTCTTTCTGGACATGATGGCTGGTTAAACATAGCTGCCAGGCCACTGTCTTGTTTATAGACTAGCTAGCAGTGTGAGAGATTCTACACAACCCAGAGCATGTCAGAGTGGGTGAATCATTCTCAAGGCTGATTTCCAAGACCACAATCAATCAGAACATCAACCCAGACAAGACATCAAGAGCACACCACACCACAGGAAAACCTCATATGTGCTCTCCTCTCTGGCATGCTGAGGAGAGACAGGGCACAAGAGACAAAGCCTTCACAGATGGCATATGGCTTCACTACAACTCTTTGTAACTTTCCTATAAGGAAAAGATAGAAGCTGTGACCATAATATGAGGCTTTCAGAAGAGTGTTATAATAGTGGTGGGTTATTGACTGTGACATGAACATTTATGAATAATCATCTATATTTAGCATATCTTGATATTAATAAGGTTCAGTGTGCTGTTTCACAGTATACATTGACCAAACTCAGCTTCCCATTATTCACCTTGCACTGTTTTCCTCACCTTTAATAATCATCATTTAACATTCAGATTTTTTTAACTTTCAAATATGAAAGAGAATATGTGGTATGTATCATTCTGTGTCTGGCTTAACATAATGCTCTCCCGTTATGTTCACTTATCTTCAAATATCCAAGTTTCATTACAAAGGGTTGAATAATGTTTCAGGACATAAATGCTACAAGTTTTTCTTTACCTATGAAGTTAAAAAAGATGCTTCTGGACTTGGATAATATCCAATCAAGTACAGATATTTCTTCAGTGTCGTGTAGTAAGCATGTTTGTATTTAAATTATTATTCCTATATTTGAGAAAGAAGACCGAGATGACTTTGAGACTTCTTGGCTGTCTGTAATCTTGACTGGAAGAGTTAGGAGGGCATTTCCACAAAAGCACAATGCAGCTGTCATCACTAAGTCAGTGATTTCATATCTGCCCTTGAGTTGGCCAGAGGTCAGGAGGTCTTCACATTAATTTCTCACTCCTGTCAATAGCTTAGCTCTAGCCATGTCAGATGCCTTAATTAGAAAAGTCACATTTAGACAGAAATGACCTAAGTGCCTTGCATAGGCATGGGCACTCTCTGCATTCCCTAGGACCTCCTGATTCTTCAGGATAGCTCTTAATCACTCTCCATTGCTGAGGGCTAGCAAGGGGACATTAGAAAGAATTATCCAGTATCGCTGACAAGTTTCCTACAGCATATCCTGGGATCTCAGTACATTCTTGGAAATATTTTGTGAAGTCAAATGACTAAAATGGAACACTTTTATTGGTAGCTTTTTGCTTCTTCAGTCTTTTTAGTTTTTAGGTTTCAGTATTTACTTAGTACTTTAAAAATGTCATTTGTAGTTCCTGGATACCAAAAATGTTTCTATGAACAAGAAACAATGCCAACATTTTGCTATACTGTACTGAGTTTTTCTTTTCTTTTTCCCTATTACCCTCCCTGAATGAAGTAACTGAAGTTTTAGGGGAAATATAGTGACTATAGGAATGTTCTCTACTTTTTATATACTGGCACACACCTCTTTGGAATTGAAGTCTAATCAGTTTTTAATGTTGCTCAGTAACTAATCTAGCAGCTCAGTAACTAATCTAACCTTCTATTTTTACTTCTGTAGTTAATATAGAAAAGTAAAATGTGAATTTCCATCTATCAGTCAAAAATTATCTTCAATTTCTGAAAATGGCAGACTTGGCAATCATTGTTAATTAGTGAGATCATAGGAAGGAGAGGAAATAGACGTGAGGGCATATAATCAAATTGTAAGTGAATTTGCTTCTGATATTTAACAACATTGTATACCAGTAGGTCTTTGTGGAAGTATCTATCAGTGTTCAGAGCAACCAGACCCTTGTTTAAATATCAAGAACAGGTCCAATGAAATCTTACAATCTATGATTTTTGTGTTTTGTGTCAATGTTGGCAAGAGTAATCATAGACATCGGGTGGCAATTATATGTATGAGTTAAATAAGTTAAAAACTCATTTTAACCTTTACTTTGAATTCTTCTTCTGATTAGATCTACTCTGAAACATGATGGTTTTGTTTTGTTTTCGAGTAAACTTATTTATTTACCCCTGTTTTTAAAATTACTATGCTGCTTAATAGATCAAGTTTGTTCAGAAAGAATACAAAATTGAGCAGTGGACCAAGGTGGAGACACACACTGTCTCAGCATCAGAGTCACAGTTTAAAGAACTACTTCTGACTTAGAAATTGGGTTATACCCAAGTACAGATGGCTGTGAGTCACCATGTAATTGCTAGGAATTGAACTCAGGTCCTCTGGAAGTGCAGTCAGTGCTCTTAACCTTGGAACCAGAGGCAGATGGAGGCAGGAAACCGGGAGGCAGGGATCATGGGGAGGAGAATGGGTGTTTCAGGATCAGGTGTCTGGAAGGACAAGAAAGATGGCTAAATAAGCATGAAAATGAATGGAAAGCTGCAACTGATGGGGCTGGGAAGATGGGGTAATCTCCAGGATGAGAGAGACCTGGGATAAAAGTAAGTGCCCAAGAATCAATAGGGGTAGCGTTAGCTGTAACTTACATCGGGGATATGAAAGCTGAAGAGGTCATCTCCTGTAGCCAGACAAGAACCCCAATAGAGTATTAGAGACCCCAACCCACCCACAAAACTTTGAACACAAAATTTATTGTCTACAAGTAATGCAGGCACAAGAGAGGAAACAAAGACTAGGGGAATAAAATAATAGGGCCAACCTGAGACCCACACCACGGGTAAGCAGCAGACCCTAACACTATTAGTGATACTCTGTTATGCTTACTGAGTGGAGCATGTTGTCCTCTAAGAGGCTCCACCTAGCAGCTGGCTCAGACAGATACAGACACTCACAGGCAAACAGTACATGGAGCTGAGGACTCTTATAGAAGAATAGGAGGAAGAATTTGAGGCCAGAAGGGGATAGGCACTCCACAGGAAGACAAACAGAGTGAACTTACCTGGACCCTTGGGTCTATTAGAGTCTAAACTACCAACCAAAGAACCTACAGGGCTGGACCTAGACCTTCCTATTCATGTGTCACTTGATCTTCATGTGAGTTCTGAACAACTAGGACAAGAGCTATCCCAAAAGCTGTTGCCTGTGTGTAGGATATGTTCTATTAGCTGGGCTACCTTGTCTGGCCTCAGTGGAAGAGGAAGTGTTTCACTTTGCAGAGACTTGAAGTACAAAGGGGGGAGGGATAGGGGAGTGTCCACTCAAAGAAGAAGGAGACAGGGTAGAGGAAAGATTATAGGAGTCAGTGACTAGAAGTGGAATGTAAAATAAATAAGTAAAAACATTAGTAAAATTAAATTTAAAAAAGAAATTGGGTTGTAAATAGTTACAATGTTATATATGGAATAGTATTTTTTTTTACAAGATCTCACATTGATTGGATGAGGAGGAGTTATCCATGTACTTCAGTGGTCTATAAATATAAGGGTCATCTGTTTGACTTTACAGGCTCTGCATTTCACTGTATAGACACGCCATACACACATGCCCATACACATATGCCCATCAATGAGACAAACATCTTTAATCATTTGTGTGTTAAGTAACTTTATATTAATCAAGGACAAGGAACAGAAGAGAGACCTATGAGGGAAAGATTAATACTTCTTTCTCATAGGTAAAATAATGACTTCAGTAGAAATGTGCATTTTAAACCCATTTTTTTAGTACTGGTATGTATAAACTTAAGATCATGTTATATTTTAATATAGAAAGTGCTCAGTTCTGATATTACTTAGCATGAGGTGATGGTATGTATTGGCTACAAGTTGCTGTACCTATCTTCACCTTCACTGTTGCTGCCTAACTTTTCAGCTTCCAAGGAGCTAATGAGACAGAAGGCATCTTTATCTTCAGCACCTTGTAAAGTCCATGCAGCTCAATCTATAGTCAATGGGAGAACTGCCAGACTTTCTTTTGCTGGTAAAACAAGACCAGAGCAGCCTGGATTAAGACTTGGCTGCATCTACTGGTTGTTTTAAAAGACAGTGTCAAGCCTGAGGAGTGCAGCTTAGTGGTAAAATGCTTGCTTTGCATGTATATGGCTGTGGGCTTTGTTTCTAGCATTTCAAAAGAAAACAAAAAGAAAGAAACCAACCATGACTACTTCAAGCCAACAGAAATTTGTGCAGGGCAAGTAAATATGTAGGCACTCGCTTATCAAAGACCAAGCTTTTAGGAAATGGAAGAGGGAAAGGAGTAGGAGGGAGAAAGAAGGAGAGGGAAGGAGGAGGAAAGAAAGAAAAACAGAGAGAGAGAGAGAGAGAGAGACAGAGACAGAGACAGAGGGAGAGACAGAGACAGAGGGAGAGAGAAGGGGTAGAGAGAGCAAGGCTGTGAGTGAGGTCACTCTGTATATAGACTGTCTTGGAAAATTAAGCTAAGCTCTTTCATTTGTCATGGGCACAAGCAGCTAAGGCAGATAGGATACTTCCAGGAGCATCATCTTCCTTGGTCCAGCCAGTACCCTCTGGCAACAGACTGGTCTGTAACTATAGAGCTTTTCCTAACTTGTAAAAACCCAAGAGTTGAATTTTAAACTAACATTTTCTTCTAATTCTTTTCATTGCCTTGTTTGCTGCAGGGAGGGAGTAACAAAAAGACTCTTCCCCATCTTTTTTAAAGAAGCAGAATACAAGAGGAACTTCTCCCACTAAGTTGGTAATGAAAAATCTGTAGCTGACCAGGGTTCATTTTGTCTGTAAAATGCTTCATTGTGGCAAAATGTACATTCATCTTTTTTTTTATAAATTTAAGAAAATGAGGTCATAGGTGTGGTGGTACATACCTTTGTTTCCAGCACTCAAGGAGCAAGTCAGGCAGATCACTGTGAGTTCAAAGGCAGCCTGGTTAGACATAGCAAGGTCCAGGCCAGTGGAGGGAAACAGAGTAAAATCCTGTCACAAATAACATTAACAACAACAAAGAAACCCAAACCAAAAAAATTCAACAACAAAACAACCAACTATATATAGAAGTAAAGAAAAGAAGAGAGAAACAAACAAACTAACAAACAAACAAGAAAGAAACTAGCTCCACAGTGTTTAGGAATGTGAACAGATGTCTTAGTCAGGGTTTCTATTCCTGCACAAACATCATGATCAAGAAGCAAGTTGGGGAGGAAAGGATTTATTCAGCTTACATATCCACATTGCTGTTCATCTCCAAAAGAAGTCAGGATTGGAACTCAGGCAGGTCAGGAAGCAGGAGCTGATGCAGAGGCCATGGAGGGATGTTACTTATTGGCTTGCTTCCCCTGGCTTGCTCAGCTTTTTTTCTTATAGAAAAACTACCAGCCCAGGGATAGCACCACCCTTGATCACTAATTGAGGATATGCCTTACAGTTAGATCTCGTGAAGGCTTTTCCTCAAGGGAGGCTCCCTTCTCTGTGATAATTCCAGTTTATGTCAAGTGGAAACACGAAACCAGCCAGTACAACAGGCAAACAAGCAAAAAACAAAAAGCCAGAGTTTTTGTTGTTGTTGTTGTTGTTGTTGTTGTTTGCTTGATGTTGGAAAAAAAAAGCCATCACAGTATCACAGTTAGGTGGTGCTGGGTTCCTTCACTATACATACCCCTCCTCCCTTTGGAGGGAGAAGCTAACAAATAGTACACCTTCCACACATATTTTCAGTTATTACTTTTTATTAGGCATTTTTATTAGATATTTTCTTCATTTACATTTCAAATGCTATCCCCAAATCCCCTATACCCTCCCTGCACCCTGACCCCCAACCCACCCACTCCTGCTTCCTAGCCCTGGCACTCCCCTGTACTGGGGCATATGATCTTCACAATACCAAGGGCCTCTCCTTCCATTGATGGCTGACTAGGCCATCCTCTGCTACATATGTAACTAGAGACACAGCTCTGGGTGTACTGGTTAGTTCATATTGTTGTTCCTCCTATAGGGTTGCAGACTCCTTTAGCTCCTTGGGTACTTTCTCTAGCTCCTTCATTAGGGGCCCTGTGTTCCATCTAATAGATGACTGTGAGCATCCACTTCTTTATTTGCCAGGCATTGGCATAGCCTCACAAGAGAGAGCTATGGCAGGGTCCTGTCAGCAAAATCTTTCTGGCACATGCAATAGTTCCTGGGTTTGGTGTTGTATATGGGATGGATCCCCAGGTGGGGCAGTCTCTAGATGGACTTTCCTTCCGTCTCAGGTCCGAACTTTGTTTCTGTAACTCCTTCCATGGGTACTTTGTTCCCCATTCTAAGAAGGAGCAAAGTATCCACACATTGGTCTTTCTTCTTCTTGAGTTTCATGTGTTTTGCAAATTGTATCTTCGATATTCTAAGTTTCTGGGTTAAATCCACTTATCAGTGAGTGCATATCATGTGTGTTCTTTTGGGACTGGGTTAACCCACTCAGGATGATATCCTCTAGATCCATCCATTTGCCTAAGAATTTCATAAATTTATTGTTTGTAATAGCTGAGTAGTACTCCATTGTGTAAATGTACCACATTTTCTGTATCCATTCCTCTTTTGAGGGACATCTGGGTTCTTTCCAGCTTCTGGCTATTATAAATAAGGCTGCTATGAACATAGTGGAGTATGTGTCCTTATTACAAGTTGGAACATCTTCTGGGTATATGCCCAGGAGAAGAATTGCTGGATCTTCCGGTAGTACTATGTCATTACTCTTTTTTTAAACAGTGTGTAAAATAATTTGGAATCTTAAAACCATTTGGGTGGATCTTTGTTCATTCAAGAGTCTTGTTTAATAATTCCTTCAGTGCATAGCTGATGCAGTCACTGAGTGATAAGGAGTGGTATGGGCAATGAACAATATATAGAGCGCCTTCTAGCTTAAAAACTCAACCCACAATGCAGAGTTAGCAATCACCGCTGTCTTCTATTTGCATTATCTTCTCTTGATGTGACACCATCATTTTCAGAATACAGTTCCTGAAATCACTATGTCAGACTCAACTGGGAACTGATTAGAACAGCTTTCCATGAGACCTCTCATCAGATAGTCTGCTGGGAAAACGTCAGAGGCTCCTCACAAATCTTGTAAATGTGGATGCCTACCTAAGTCCCTGTGCCAGCAGAGCAACCCTGCCACTGTCACGGATTTCAGGATATGTTCTGGCTACCCTGAAATCCCCCTTGCCCTCCCTTTGGAGAGGAGATGATTCATCTCCCTCACCTCCAATACTGAGGTAGTTCCTGCCCTTTTGCTTCTTTCTTCAGAACAGAGAAGGCACAAAAAATTCTCTAGTCTCCTCGGGCAAACTCAGAGCATAATCTAGGAGCCAGGGAATGGGGGGCATCCACTACCAGCTTCAGGTGAGCTCAGCTGTGTGTTTTAAGTGATATTCAGAAGAACATCATCACTCTCAAGAATTTATAACATAATAATGCCCAAGCCCAGCAATAAGATAAAGTTTGATGGGCAAGCAGATCCTACAGGCATCTCACTACCTACTACCCTAAAGGTAGCCATCAACCCTCTGTCCTTTGTGAAGTCCTACTTTCCACGTATCCAGGATGGTATTCACTGATGACATATGAGGCTTAAAGACTGAACTGGATGTACATCTGGCTCAAAGGGAAGCTGAAACTCACTGATTGTCTGAAACTAGGGAAGAACGGATGCTGGTCTGTGTGCCATTGCTGTCAAAGATGGCAAGCTGTTTCTTTAGCTCTTCCTGCTCAGTTCTAGTAATTGAACTCAAGCCTCCAATTTGTTTAGATTTTGTATGCTTAAGGTGTGACATTTTTATTTTGTTTACACAAGCATGGTTTTAAAACCAGAACATTCTATACACTTTTGAGAACAATGCAATTATTACACTGGTAATAATATGAATTCTTCTCAACACTAAATTTTACTATAGCATAAGAAACATATAACTCCTTCATATATCTCTGTGTGTGTATGTGCATGTGTGTGTTTGTCTCTATGTGTATATGTAATATACCAAATATACACTATGTATCTGACAGAAATAATATAAAGAATTTATTATGGTTCAGAGTTCCAGGGGATTTCTGTTCACCATGATGAGGAAGAATGGCAGTGATAGCTGCTCAGTATGTGCCAGTAAGAGCATAAGCAGGCAGGTTGGGCTCATGATGGTTGCTGACCAGGAAACAGAGTGCCAGCTAGAACAGGGGGAATGGATAATCTTCAAAGAGCCTCATCTATTGGCCTAGATCTACTAACCAAGCCTTACCTCTCAAAGGTTCTAGAATCTCCCTAAGCAACATCACATGCTAGTAGTCTAACCAGATAATCCTGTGTGGGACATTCAGCTTTAAACCATCACACACACACACACACACACACACACACACACACACACACACGCACATTTGACATATAACACACACGGGTATTATAAAACAAATTTAAAGCTATAATATGCTGGTTAGTTTTATGCCAACTTGTCTTAAGCCAGAATCATTGTACAAGAAGGGGTTCCTGCCCTGCTTGAGTTTCTGTCCTGACTTCTCTCAGTAATAGACTGTTACCTGGAATACAAGTCACGCTTCAACTTATATTTCCACATTGCTATTTATCACCAAAGGAAGTCAGGACTGGAATTCAAACAAGTCAGGAAACAGGAGATGATGCAGAGGCCTTGGAGGGATGTTACTTACTGGCTTGCTTCTCTGGCTTGCTCAGCTTGCTCTCTTATAGTACCCAAGACTACCAGTCTAGGGATGGCACCACCCACAATGGGCCCTCCTCCCTGAATCACTAATTGAGAAAACGCTTTACAGCTGAACCTCATGGAGGCATTTCCTCACCTGAAGTTCCTTTCTCTGTGATAATTCCAGCTTGTGTCAAATTGACACACAAAACCAGCCAGTCTTAGGATTTCCATTGCTATGAAGAGACACTATGACCAAGGCAATTCTCACAAAGGACATTTAATTAGGCCTGACTTACAGTTTCAGAGGTTTAGCATTATCATCATAGCTGGAAGCAAGGCAGCGTGCTGGCAGACATGATGCTGGAGAAGGAGTTGAGAACTCTGCATTTTTATCCAAAGGCAGCCAGGAGAAGACAGATTTCCAGGCAGCTAAGAGAGGGTCTTAGTGCCCACCCCCACAGTGGCATGATTCTTTCAGAAAGGCCAAACCTATTCCAACAAGGCCATACCTCCTAATAGTGCTACTCCCTGGGCCAAGAATATTCAAACCACCACATACTCTGACCAGTGAGTTTGTTAAGATATGGTCAGGAGTCTCTCTGTTTGTCATTCATGTCACATTATAGAGGGTTCCTAAGCTTTCAGGAGAGATTCCACTTAAAGGCCTCATGCTGAGTACTAAGCCAATCAGCCTCCAGGCTCTTAGTGAACCAGAAAGAACTGGTATGACATTCATCCCCCACCCCAATAACTCCCCCATTAAAGCATGTAAGGCTTGGCAGAACTCCAGTACAAGTGAAATTAGAGTAAAAATCAGAACCAAAAGGCATTCCTATCAGTCTGCTGCTGTGTTCATTGGAATCCACAGAGGCCTCCTTCCAGGACCCTCCAGGGCCAAATCAAGGGAGATGTTCAAGGCCCTCACAAATTAGCAGTACTTACACCCAGGCTTCCAGGTTCTGTATATGTAAATAATTTCTGCATTACTTACAATGCCTGATACAGCATAAGTGTACATAAAAAGCTGTCTTACTGTATTATTAAAGTATTTTTATATATTTAGTATTGATGCAGTTTTTAGAAAAACACTTTTGATATGGATTCGATTCACGGATACAGAGATGTTGCTGGTTCTTGGGGAAATAGAGTTAGCATTGGTAGAATTGTGTGTTCTTGAATCCTACTGCCTACTTTGGCACATATGGTGTGGAGGCATTTTCTAGACTCCACAGGAGTCCTGTGACTCTTCCCAGAGGCTACCTTGGCTGCATAAAATTGCCCAAGAAGCCAGGACTTGGACCTGGGGTTGAAAGTTGTTTCCCTAGGTGCAGGTAAGATCTGCCCACTAAGAGGGATGTCACCTGAGGTAGAAATGCAACTTCTCCAGCCCCTCAGAACCAGAAATGGAAAGGAAGGAAGCAACCCATGGAGAGGCAGGACACACTGAAATCCCTCAAGCACCAGCCCTGAGTGAGCATAGAGGACCACAGACTCTACAGCTCAGCAGACCAGGTATGGAAAGAGACAATCACCTTTGACACAGGTCTTTCTGCTAATCTTAACACAATACAGGAATGTCCTAAACCTCTTTTACATCTGTATGCCTATATAGAAAGAAGTTGGAAATTAGAAGAAATAGAACTTCATTTGTTGTCTTTGGCAAGAGATTTTATTGCTGTTTTATTTAGCTGGAACCTCCCTTCTTACTCCTTAGCACCAACTGAGTGTTTATTCTCCATACCTGGAAGGCACTTGACTCAAGCCCCAGAATAAACCAGGAGACTAGGGTCACATCCTTTGTACCATCCCAGAGGCTGCAGCAGACAAGTACCAGGCCTTTATTTTTTATTATTTTCAAGGAAAACTACTTAGAAATGATCGAAAGACCCTCAAAACTATTTCCATACTTTCAACAGAAAAAGCCAAATTAATTTGACTGATTGTTATAGCCAAAGTAGCTTAATTAAATGAATTGGTTTCCAGTGTTCAAATATTCTTGCTTTCAGACCAGCTCTCCTGCTCCGGCTATAAATACTCCTCTTGGTGCATTTGGAGTCAGAAGACAGGGATATGCTGCCATTTCCTCTGCTAATTTTGCATTGTTAAGGAGTCTGGCCTGGAGCCACAGAGGAAAAGCTGCCATGCTTGCTGGTTTGTGTGTGTGCTTTCCTCGTAGGAATGATTGCTTCCTGCAGGGTTAAGGACCTGGGCCCACTGCACACTAGCTATTCCCTCCACTATTAGAGCTTGCACATTTGCTGCTTAAGGATAGGATTTCAGTGTATCCCCTACAGCTACCTCAGGTAAAGGGGATGTTGTATTCCCACTGTCCTCTATGACAATACAAAAAAAAAATCATCCTATTTGAAAATTGATTCTTCCCTAGATGGCAAAGTATTCAAATTAACTTCGTTAAAATGTTTTCTATATCTAAACAGGAACAACTCCCAAGATGTGGCTGTGATCCAGAAAAGCCTTACATTTTTCAAAAAGTTGATTGTTTCTTTACATCAGAATGTCCATATTTTAGTGGGGGAAGAAATAGCTATTTAGCTTGAAAGACTTTTCAGTCTGAACAGATAAAAGCAGCTTGAGGAGTGGGTGTTGGAGGGAGTAGCAGTGGCCTTCAGAGGATGAAGTGTTAATGTAGAAAGGATGGAGACCAGCTGCTTTTCATCTCCACAGAGAACAGCGCAGAGGAAATGGGCTCCCATGTGAGATGTCAGCCTGACATTTTGCTGTGTGGCCAGCAAGTAAGGCCCAGGCTGGAGCAGGCGCAGCCTGCAGAAAGTCTAAAACATGGAAGAGACTTTTCAAGATTGCTGATACCCATAGTGTAATTCTTGAATTATGACAGCTCCTAAATATATCATTAAAACATTGTATTTCAGGACAATATTATTGTCTTCCTTACCAAAGTTCTACCTCAGGCCCATAATGTATATATAATGTATATATGCTAAGTGTAGGTAAACAAGTTTCCTCATTTTCAAGGTGTGGAAAATATAGATAATCGGAGGCTGAAAAATCTAGGTATGGATTTCTGTTCTGTACCTTATCCTCTTTACTACCTTGGTGCCATTTTCAATGGAGTATCGTACCTATATTGGTGAAATAGCAATACTCTTGTGTTGTTACTATGGAAAATCATATGCACAAGTGTATGTACTATACAGCATCAATATGTACTATATTCATAGTAATACACACATAGTAAAGATTAAATAACAGCAGTAAGATTCTTGTAGAAACATTAGTGCCAGGGATCTTCAGTTTTTAATTTGTGGTATGGAGTCTCTGTTAATATTTTGTGCTTTAGTGAAATCCCAAATTTGCAGTAAGAATATAAAGTAAATGAAGGCACAGATTTTCTTGAAAGTAATCATAGTAATCAGTAGTGAGAAAATATACTGAATTTCATTTGACTCTGTAAACTTTACTTCTGTTGGCTTCTTTGATTAATTCATATACTATTATTAAAAGACATTGCTAATGCTATGTAGAATTCTGAGAGATTCCATGAAAAAAATGGCCCATGTAGTGAAAAAGAAAGATCTACAGCAAGTTTTTGATTCAGTGATTCCCCTGAATGAGTAGAACAGAACAGAACATTTCAGAAGCTTTGTGGATCTTAGAAGAACATGTACAATCAAAGTCATAACAGGTATAAATTCTGGTGTATTTAAATATTATTTTAATATCTACTGTTCCTTCAGAGCCATTATATTTTTCTAAAACCGTAATATTTTAGTTAAGAATGAACTAATCATAGTGGAAATAAATTGCAAAAATATTTTTTCTTTCACTGAGGAATTAAAGTAATAAACAAAGATTTCCCTTTAGAAGTCAGTTGCTTAAATTTTGACACCAAGAACTGGTTGCCTGTAGCTAACCAGTGAGAGATGAAAATTAGTGTAGATAAAGCTTCTGAAGCTGAGATTGCCCCAGGAGCTTTAACAGGGGCATGATTCATAGTTCCTTTTTGCAAGATGGTCCTTGAATTAGCTAGCCTGGAGACTCTCAGAATACTACTGCACTATTTCTGTCCCAGGTATACATAATTCCGTTGGCATTCTAAAGTTACTTTATAATGCTCCAGTGAAGGGATATAGCCTATTGCTTATTCTCATAAACTGTTATGCCAGATAATTTTGCTTTTGAGAATTATGACCTGAGATATCCAAACAATTAAAAAGTGCCATTATCAACTGGCATTTTTTTTCATCAAATACACAGTAATTTTATGCAAGACTTAAACATAAATGAAAAATACTCAGTGAGGAAAGCTCCAGCTTGGCATTTATTATAGCTCCATGCTAGTGCTCTATTACTAGTATCTTTTGAGATATTAATGCCAGTTTTTGCCTGTAAAATAAAAATATTAAAAGAAAAATAAGATTTTAGAAACTCTGAAATTGTCAGTTAATAGCAATGAGAATTACTTTCACCACAGGCTGCCAAGATAGGGTTCTTATATATATGCTCTGGTACCTAGCAAAGCTAAGGTTAGGAAACTTACATATTGACTTAGAGAACATTAGCTTGAATATGGACTGTATGATAATATTTTATGAAGCACATCCTGGGGTCGGGTGGAAGCTTGCTCAATTTGATCAGTTACCCTAAAAGTACACTTTAGATTTCTAGTTTAACCCGAAGGCCATGTATGTACACACACACACGTGGGGTTTTGTTCACAAGGCTTAATTTTCCAATGTGCATTATTTATGATAATTCTATTTCCTTCATTCAGACTTTTCATGTTTTCCTCACTTATCTTATTAAATTAGATTTTTAAAAATCTTAAACTATTTCAATGACATATAAAAAATAAAATGACTATAACTTGTTTTTACAAATGTTTTGAAAAGTTTTTGACTATTAACATGACTGTTTCTTACCCCTCAAATATGGTGTTTGTTATAACTTGCAAAAAGTTACATTATGATCTCTTGAATGTGATAGTAACTTTTAAAAAGGCAATTTCTTATAATGTAACATAAATTGATTCTTTATATGCTTAAAAATACCTTTTATGTTTTCTCTTGTTAAAGTAAGAAATAAATGTTAGTATAGTATTTAATATTAAAGCAATAAAGTTTTTAAAATAGTATATGAGTAACTACTTTTTAGTCAAAAATGTTTATTGTAAAAAAAGAGACCTTGAAAGTTACTTTTTTAAAAAGGACATTGACTTCACAAGTATTCTGGTTGAATATAGGCGTGGCTATTAACCGTACCTCACTTTCATACAGAGTTCATTCAGTTGTATAAAAATAAACACAAATTTACATCAGTTCATCCACTACACAATTCATTAAAACAGGCACTTGGAGGGACATTGTATTACTGCATCCATCACATGAATTTTCAAAAGTCTAAGTACATTACTGAATGTCTAAGAAATTCTTTTGCACATTTTCATTACTTTGCATTATAAAACATTAATATTCTTTTTTAAAAAGAAAGACATGGGACACGCACCAGGAATGTTTGAAGTTTGTCTTTCCCTCCTCTTCCAAGGCACACATGGCAAAAATAAAAACAAGAATACTTTAATACATTCTCTTGTGTTCTGTTCTTTTTCTTGTTTTTGGTTTTTTTTTCTCTTAACAATATAGTTTTAAAACATTGTAGGTAATCCATAAAAGGCTGTCATTCACTGATGACAACCAGGCATCATACATTTAAGGAAGTAAACTTGGAGTACTTTATAAGGCACCTGAGATAGTGTCTGGCAGACTCTCTTCCTCTTGGAAACACTATTACAATTCTATTAAGAAGAAATACTGTTTCTTTGGTTGAAATGGTTTGGCAGCAGTGTAAATCTGTTTTCTTTCTTAGTAAGAAAAGATGCAATGTGCTTTTCACTTCATCTTTAAAAAGAAAAATTCTTATCTTTTATCCTTTCAATCTAGCTGTCAGTAAATATAATTTTAAAATTCACATAGAACAAATTAACTTTAAGTACATAGATTCTGTTCTGTAGTGTGTGTGTGTGTGTGTGTGTGTGTGTGTGTGTGTGTGTGTGTCTGTGTCTTTGTCTCTGTGTGTGTGTGTCTGTGTCTCTGTCTCTCTGGGTGTATCTGTGTCTCTGTGTGTGTGTCTGTGTCTCTGTGTCTCTGTGTGTGGGTGTGTGTCTGTATGTCTCTCTCTCTGTGTGTGTGTGTGTGTGTGTGTGTGTGTGTGTGTGTGTGTGACTCTTTTGTGGTTTTATACATACTATTTGGTTGGTAAGCACATGAGAAAATGTCTTTGGACTTTCATTTGTCATTTGTCACTGGAGTGAAGAAATGCATTCTGTTTGAGTAAACACTGGTTGCGCCACTCAGTGTGCCACACAGCAGCCAGACTCCTCATGTTTATGCAGAAGCGACATTCTGGAGAAGGTTTTGGAGCAGTTTTTGCACTGGTATTTCTTTACATCAGAGTGGGTCTGCAGGTGTGCCCTCAGGTTTGATCTGTCTGCAAAAGCCCTATTGCAGTGAGGGCAAGAGAAAGGCTTTTCCCCTGTGTGAGGTGGGGTAAGGGAAAATAAAAGACAGTCAGCTTTTTATAGGACACAAAATCAAGTAATATTAATGAACATCAACAGTAGCTTATCTGAAGAATAAGAATTATCATAGCTTGATCATATCAACCCCCAGTTATGTAATTATATTCCTATTTGGCCTTTTAAAACAAAACTTTAAAATATCAGCCAAATAGATTCAGTTCTGCCCGACAGGCACACATTCAGAGTTAGGGCTTTTTCTTGCTAAGGGTTTCTGCTTCAACAGGTGCAGCAATGATGAGAAGCTCCCTCCATTTCCAGTATGTCTCCTCTTTTCTGTGTGATGACTAAGGCTGGATAAATGCCATGGCTTCCTGCATATGATTTTATGCTTTGGGCTTTTTTAAAAAATCAGCAACAAGAAAATGAAACAAACAAGCACACGGCCAGATCCAATTTAGTCCCATTTACTAAACTAGTCAAGGGTTGGCAGAATTCATAGAAAAAAAGTATAGCCAAAAAAAACTATAGGAAGCCCCTCTGCCTGTTTATCAAATCAACACTAGGAGCCAGGCATTTGTATTTACTATCAGGGGGAAGTTCTACAGAACACACACCAAATACCTCAATCTTGCTTTCTAACTGATCTTTGAGACCAAATTTCCTGCATGTACTTTCCAAAGTCTAAATGCTGTTTACAATCCCTGGAGCAGAGGCTAGAACGGAGCACTTGCTGTTCTAACAAGCTTTGGAGCAGAAAGCAGCTATCAGTGGTTCACCTTATGAAAAGCACCCTCTGTCAGTACCTTAAGACACCCCACAGACAGCTCCACCACACCACTGTTCAGAGCTGAGAGGCATTGTTTTCTACATTTCTCTTACCAGTGTGAGTTCTAATGTGTCCTTGAAGCAGCCAGGGTCTGGAGAAAGCCTTGCCACAGATCTTGCAGACACAGGGCAATGTGTGGGTTCGAATGTGCATCTTCAGGGCACCCAGGCTCACATATTCCTTGTCACAGTATTTGCAGCTGAACGATTTCCTAGACTGGGCATCACAGTGCAGCTGCTTGTGTTTGGCCAGCCCAGAGAAAGTAGAATAGGTCTTATTGCATAAATTGCACTGAAACTTCTCAGCTTCTATGGCATGGGGGTCTGAAAGCTTGGGCTGCAGTCTCTCCTCTTCGTCACTAATGGGACTTTCTGAACCACTGTGATCCTTGGATGAAGTGTCAGAGGAAGGTGGGGGGCTTACACGCCCCAAGGATGAGGAGTATCCAGTAAGAGGAGAAAGGCCACTGGGTAGAGGAGAGTGAAATGGAGCTGCCGATGATGTCCATACAGTAATAGGGCTGTATGCTCCCGAGGTGAGGATCTCTGGTTTTGGTATGACAGGCATGGGGTAACTTTCATAGAGATATGGGGAAATGATAACTGGAAGAAAGAAAAAGAAGGAAAGAAAAAAATTAAGGCAAAATATTTTTTAAAATATATGCACACAGTATGAGAGAGGACATAACATGCAGGAGGCTCCGTAGGAGACTCTGTAATGAAAACAGCCGTTCTCACAAGGACACACATAAAGAGAAAAATCCTCCCTTCACCTGGGCTTACTGTCCTCACGCAGGCTGACAGTTGCCCTGACTAACCTTCATTCTGGACTAGTCTGGCTGTCCCAGTTTAGAACGAAGAACTAGACACTATTTTAAAACTTTTTATAAAGTTGCTTTTCATTTTATGCGTGGACTATTCTAGCTGTACCATGCCTGTGGGGGTAATGGCATGCACGAATCCAGCTGCTTTCCCAAGTGTTTGGCTCCAGGAGATAACTGCTCAGACGAGGGGAAGGGTGCACTCATGTCCGTGCACTCCTTTTGCGTACACACAGGCTCGGAGAACTATACTGCCCGACCGGAAGGAAGCTTTCCTTGTCAGCAAAGATCTCAAAGGTTTTGAATTAAAACTTAACCTAAGTAATCAAGAGACTGCAAGAACAGTTTTAGCACAGCATTAAAAGGAAAGCGGCCCGGTGTGTTCTCCGAGTCAAGCAATAGAACCGCGGTTTACTCGCGCACAGATTTGCAGAGGCGATTTTTACCTGTGTGTGTGTCCAGTTCGCTGTAGTTGGGCTTCTTGGAGGCGTTGAAATGTTTCTTGACCAGGAAAGAGCGCGGCATGGTGGCTGCAGGCGGGCGCGGGCGGATAACGGTCCAGGCGGCGGTCCTATAGCATCGCGGTGGCTCAGGTGCGGCGAGGGACAGGCAGGCGCCTCTGAAGTCACCCGGCTCCCTGCCCGACTGAGCTCCTCTGGGCGGGGAGGCGCCTTCTCCGTTGCTTTTTCTAGAAGTAACCAATCACAGCCAAGAGGCTCAGATTTCGGCTCCTCCTTCTGGAACAGCTGTGAATAGAGGAAGACTCTGTTGTCAGACTAAATTTTTCTGGTTCAAAATGGGCTGTTCATGCCATTTCAGTGGAGGCTCAAAATACATTAAATGTTTTCAAGAAAGGAAATCTCGGTTCTTGAGCACTTGGGGAAACGTGTTTCCGCTAGGTGACCGACGGCGACTTGGCTTCCAGATGTGGGCAGTGCCTGGCAAGGCAAGGGCGGGAAGGAAGGGCGGCCCTCCGGACTGGGACCGCGCAGCCCCTAGTGGCCAGAGAGTCTATATTTGGAAGTTGCGTCTGGAGGGGGGTTATTGCACACAAGCAGCTGTAGGCTCTGGCTTTTGGGAAAGGAAGGTAAAGGCTCCCCGCAGCTGCCACAGCAGGTCTAGGGCGGCGTGCCAGAAAGTTAACTTGCTGATCGCTGCGTTAGACACTTGAAAGTAAAGCCTTACAGCCTACCCCAGGAACTGGAAGAGTGTAAAGATAAAAGGAAAGGCTGGTGCAGACTCCCGGCAATAGGCAAACTCTGAAAGAAGTATGGAAAGTTCTGATGAAGACATGTGACAAGACTTCCTCCCTTTGTAGCACATGGTTTTTTAGAGAAAGAAAAAAAAAACATTTATGAATCTCTACTGACAATTCTTAAATAGTATCTGCCATTACTTAGTGGTGTTTTCTTTAGTCTTCCAAAGCCTCCCCCTTCCTCACATTCCTGGGTTGCATTAAAAGATGAGGTAAAGGATTCTTTTGCCAAGTTATTTGACTGACAGTTTAGGTAGTCCAGTAGCCAGCCGATCACTTCACTTGCATTTGCACATAGGGATAGGTATAAAAATACTCCGAAGTGATTCATTTTAAAACTGCAGTTTACACTGTGCCCACAGGCAACTCTGTTTATTTCAATGTTATTCTGACTCTTCCCAACAAAATTGCAGAACCCAATTCCCCCACCTCCCCACCCCAAGACAACTAACTTTTTTCGTAACAGGTGCTGGAAGAAAACAGCGGAAACAGAATACCACCAGCGATGTTGAGACTTGCAAGAGAAAAGTGCATTGTCAAGCAGCATAACTTCTTAATCTGGGGATGAGAAAATGGGCGTGTGAGCGGGGGAGGGGGAAACCCGCAGACTTCCTGGGTTAATTTCAATGATTCCTCTTTCTCTTTACAATAGTCACTGATTTCAATGTCAAATACAGAAAGGTATTTATATGAATCCTTAAACTAAGGGAACTGAATCTGCAGGTGACAGGAAAACAAGAAAATGTATGAGACTTCTTTCTAAGCTACCATGAGTAGGGAACAGAGCTGGAGTCTGAGCTGACTTATTTCTAGTGGGTTTGCTCAGATTTAGACACCTGCTCTATAGGGCAAGAAATCTTGCCCCTTCCACCTAATTTCCGGTAAAACACACCGTTTGTTTTTATCTAGTATTGAAAGAGAGCACAAAGCCACATGACAACAGAGAATGCCAGAGGATGGTTAAGTATTTATTTACTGATAACTATAACACAAAGATAACCTGCTAAAGTGAGTTGTTGCAATTTTAAAAATTATTAGCAATTCATTGTGCTTTTAAAGAACCAGTGAATTTGAAGCAGGGAAACCAGCCCCTTTGTGTCCAAGGACCCAGGGGTTGTGTTAAATTACAGACTGCAGTCAAGCAACCTGTACGTTCCAGATTGTGCTAGATTGTGCTAGCCAGTATTGAGTTCAACTGCCTTACCTATTTGAGATATGTCCCACCGGCCGCAGGAGCAGAGTCCACCGGCTGATGACATAAATCATTTAAACAGGAGCTCTGCTTAGGCACAGCAGAAGACAATTGATATTAAACTGATGTAATGAAAATGCAGGAAGAGGAGTTTCTCATACCCAAGGCCAGGTGGGAGGGCTCTGCTCTAACAGTTTCTCCCTGCAGACTTCAATAGACTGGGATGCTGCCTTTAGTCACTGACTGCAAGATTTTGTTTGTGCAAGGCAGGGATCTTTCCTTAGATAGACCGACATCTTAAATGCTTCATTCTGTATTCATATAAAAGGGGGAAAATAGACATAAAGAGAGACTGAGAGACAGACAGACACGCACATACAGACATACACAGATAGATGGATGGATGGATAGATAGATAGATAGATAGATAGATAGATAGATAGATAGATAGAGGTTAAGGGTGGGTAGCCTTTGCCAAAGCAAGAAATTAGTCCTAAGCTGGAGAGAAACTGATGTTCCTTAATTAGGTAGGTTATAGAAAGAACTTATAAGAGAGATACATACTTCTTGTGGAAGAGAACCCCAGCCCAGTCAAACTAGAGATGCCAGGTAAGTTAAATTAAGGAAGGCTAAACCTTAGATTTTAAAATGTAGTCTAAGGAACGAAATGGTCACAAATTCCTATGGCCTTTTTTAGTGGGTTTCATAACTTCTCTTCAGGCTTAACCCCACTGGAAGGTAATCTTGACTTGTTTCCCATAAAACTGACTCCTGGATCTCATGGGACCCTGGAAAGTTCATACCATCTCATTTTTCTCATTCTCTCATTTCCTGTACTTTCTAGAGTAGCTGACTAGGATGATTTGAGTCTTTCCCACAAGGCTTCTTGAATTCCTGGGGTATTTTTCCCTCCTGACTCCAGACGGGCTGGCTTCTTCTCTTTTCTCTTCTCTTCTCTTCTCCTCTCCTCTCTTCTCTTCTCTTCTCTTCTCTTCTCTTCTTTCTCTTCTCTTCCCTCCCCTCCCCCTCCCTCCCCTCCCTTTTCCTTCTTCTTTCCTTCCTTCTTTCCTTCCTTTCTTTCTAAGTTCTTTCTTTCTTCCCTTCTTTCTTTCTTTTCTTTCTTTCTTCCCTCCTTCCTTCCTTCCTTCCTTCCTTTCCAGAGAAGACATGGTCATGTTCTTTCAGCAGAGAAATGCCTTGGTTGGAGTAGCTGGTATTTATGCTATACACACGTAGGTCTCCACATATATAGAAAGATAGTGGATTGAAGCTGTCCGTTATGATAAGAAAATGAAGTCAATCTATTTCCAAGTGAAATACCTGGGCCATGAAGAAATAGGATATCCCATATAGTGCTGGGACCATCCCTAAAATGAACCATAGTTCTTTGGAGGCACAGCACATGGCAGGATCATTAATACCTGTTGTGAACCATGTGAGGTGATGAAAAGTCCTTGGTTGGTCAGTAGCATCTGGAGACTGCTACAAAGTACTATTAACTTTAAAATATGCTGGAGAGGAACAAATTTTTATAATATTAACTGAATCTTCATTGACAATGGTATAATTTCCTTTGTGGTTTTGTGCATGTTTATATATCTATGTGAATTTAGACATATTTTCACTCCTTATTTTTAATTCAACTCAATCTCTGAAAAAGTAAACTATCCCTTAAAATTATAGAAGTAACATTCCCTTTTAGTATCTGGGCTTCTCTGTGTGAAATCATGCTAATTACACATACTAATTAACTTTAGATTAACTAGATAAATATTCTCTAGCATAAAAGGCAAATTTGGCAGAATCCTATGGCCATGCAGTATTCTGCTTATATACTTCGAATTTTATATTGAAGACTATCATTGCAATATGGAAAAATTACACAAACACACACACACACACACACACACACACACACACACACACATGCAAAGAGAGAAAGACAGAAAGAGAGATCATGTTTTTTCCCATCGTTAAAGCTAGACAGGTTGTGTGTGTGTGTGTGCATGTGTGTGTGCATGTGTGTGTGTGCATGTGTGTGTGTGCATGTGTGTGTGCATGTGTGTGTGTGCATGTGTGTGTGCATGTGTGTGTGCACACGATTGAGTGCACACATACATACACTTTAGTTGACACACACTCCTGTGTATGTGTGCAAGCTTGCACCTATTGAATTTGGAATAAAAACAGTACCAGTGAAAATGATGTCAGGATGCCATCCCCTGGTTAGGGATTTTTATCATTTCTTGTGTATTCACTAGACAGAACCTTATCTACTAACTTTGTCTGTCTCTCAGGAGTGAGCAGGAATGCTACTCTTGAGTAAATACCTGCACATTTGGTCAGCACTATTCAAGATCTTTTAAATAGGGACTCTTCTTTAACTTGAGAAAACATTTTAATAGGGTGCTTTCCTCTACTCATCTGTATTTAACCTTTTTCCTCTTGTAGAATTTGATGGTTTCCTTTCCTGCTGTGTAGAGACAATGTGAATAGTCCTTCACCTCAAGTTCACCTCTTTAGTGCTTGGTTTATACTTCTGCAGAGTAATGATGATGCTATCTATCCAATGAACAAGAAAGACTGGAAATTGTTATACCTGCCTGTATTTTATACACGGGCTCAGAGATATGTGGTTGCAAAGAGACACCTACTGGTCAGCTTTGGAAGTGATAGTGTTTTCTTTTCTTTTCTCTAACTTCTTGACAACATCTGCCACCTAGTGGAAAATAGGTTAACATAACTGTACATTAAACATCCTAATTTTTTTTCCTTTTTTTTCTTTTTTTTTTTTTTCAATTTTTTATTAGGTATTTTCTTCATTTACATTTCAAATGCTATCCCGAAATTCCCCTATTACCCCCCTCCACCAGCTCCATTACCCACCCACTACGACTTCTTGGCCCTGGTGTTCCCCTGTATTGGGGCATATAAAGTTTGCAATACCAAGGGGCCTCTCTTCCCAATGATGGCCGACTAGGCCATCTTCTGCTACATATATAGCTAGAGACATGAGCTCTGGGGGTACTGGTTAGTTCATAGTGTTGTTCCACCCATGGGGTTGCAGACCCCTTCAGCTCCTTGGGTACTTTCTCTAGCTCCTCTATTGGGGGCCCTGTTTTCCACCCGATAGCTGACTGTGAGCATCCACTTCAGTGTTTTCCAGGCACTGGAAAAGCCTCACAGGAGACAGCTATATCAGGGTCCCTTCAACAAAATCTTGCTGGCATATACAATAGTGTCTGTGTTTGGTGGCTGATTATGGGATGGATCCCTGGGTGGGGCAGTCTCTGGATGGTCCATCCTTTCATCTTAGCTGCAAACTTTGTCTCTGCAACTCCTTCCATGGATATTTTATTCCCTATTCTAGGGAGGAATGAAGTATCTACACGTTGGTCTTCCTTCTTGATTTTCTTGTGTTTTGGGAGTTGTATCTTGGGTATTCTAGGTTTCTGGGCTAATATCCACTAATCAGTGAGTGCATATCAAGTGACTTCCTTTGTGATTGGGTTCCCTCACTCAGGATGATATCCTCCAGATACATCCATTTGCCCAAGAATTTCATAAATTCATTGTTTTTTAATAGCTGACTAGTAATTTTTTAATCACTGCAATTTTAAATAAACATCACCTGTTTTAAATGTATTGGTATGTTCTTAACTTTAAAACTCAAATGGGACATTATACCACAAGTTACAGTTACTTTGTAAGTGAGCATAGTTTTGGCATGATCAGACATTGGAAATATTTTTATTTTTAATTTTGAGTCAGCTTCTCACTATATACCTCTGGCTGGCTTTGGATACAATGTAAAAATCTGCCTGTGACTACCTCCCAAGTATTTGGATTAACAGCATGTGCTACCAGACATAGCTATGAAGAATGAAGGTAACAAGACCCATAAAACATTTCAAGAAAGACAGACATCCAGACCCAAATTTAGAAGGGGATGAAGTAATAGACATAGAGTTGTTTTCAACCCTTGTGCCTTTTCCAGCTTAGCTCAGCTCCAATACAGTGCTGTAAAATGGAGCTGGACAACACTCAGCTCTATAGGACCATAGGACCATGGATAATACTAAGAATAGCCTCTTTTGAGTAAAGTTTTACTTTTTTTTTTTAACTTTTGTGTCTGCATGGAAGTATGTGCTCTTACGTGCAGGTGTCAGTGGAGGTCAGAAGAGGGTGACAAGTTCTCTAAAGCTGGAGTTATAGAGAGTTGTGAGTCACCTAACATGGATATTGGAACAGAATTTCTGGCCTCCACCAACTCCTGTACGTAAGAGCACACACTTCCATGCAGACACAAAAGTTAGGTCTTCTGTAAGAATAATAAGTTCTGTAAGCAACTGATCCTTCTCTGCAGTCCCAGATGGTTAGTGTGAACTTGCCAAGATACCACACACTTTATATGCATTATTTTAGTGATCATCTCTTAAATTGTTAATCCTATAAGATATTGTCCTTGTTTTTAGAAGAAAAAAATGAAGTCACAAATTGTCTTCATCAAATCACACTGATATTAAACAATGAGTATACTTTATTCATTCCTCGATATTTTCATAAATATATCTTCATATTTTTTCCCCTCCATTTCTTCTCTCTGACTCATCCATAACACATCTCCTTCCTGACCTCATTTCCTTTTCGGTTTTTCATTTGTTTGTTCATGGTTGTTTGTTTGTTTGTTTGTTTGTTTGTTTTTATTTAAATATATGAAGTTCAATTACTTCTACCCATTTGTGTGGCCATCCACTGGGGAATATGGAGCCAACTGGTTATTTCTTAAGAAACGTGACTTTTGCTGTCCCTAGTAACTATCATCTCTCCGTAACTGCCTTCCATACTAAAATTTTAACTGGCTTGATCTTGTAAAGTTTTCATGCAGCTACTGTGGGCCATGTATGCAACTTTTTGTGTAAAGATTTACTTTTATTTATTTTTATTTACTAGGAAGTAGTATGTTCTTTTCTACTAGCGTCATCTTTTCAAAAATCTATATTTGTATACTTTCAATACACTTTACTAGAGGATTGTATGCCAAATCATATATGTGAGTTAAACAAATGAATGATCTACATGACAAAGAAAGACCTTAAAAAGACAATGGCTAAAGATAATTTGTTATTAAACCTTTGGTTTCCTTACACTTTGTATTTTCTTACACTGGATAGCTTGAAGACATACATGGTTCATGTTGCAAGAAATATTAAAGAGAGTGGCATTTTCCCTCATTTCACTGAGCTACTATCAGCCCCTGAGGTCTCACCAGCCAGTTTTTATCTCATGAAGACTCTGACTCAGAGCTTCAAAATCTCTCTACCCAACTCACTAAGTTCCCACTGGCAGGTCGCTACAATGCCAGCTCTGTGTTTCAAAACCCCCATGGTGCACATCTGGCAAACCCACGCTTTGCCACCATACCTTTCTCCCTTGAACCCAGCCAAATCGCTGCATGAAGGAAAACACCACACAAACTTAGTTCAGAAACTCAATTCCTGGGTGCAACAACTAGAATCCTAATCTTGTAAGCCATATTAAATCTAAATCCTCCGGTGGCAAATCTGCCAGGATTTGCCATATAAGCTGGGAGATACTAGTACCTAAATCTTGTCCTCGCTCTATCCCCATCCAAAAAGCCCCTAACTCTCTCCTGCTTCCTGTCTTTCTCCATTCAACCTGGAAGTCCCGCCTACTTGCCCAGTGATTGGCTCCTTTATTCATTTGGGAGAAGGTTCACAAGAAGTCACCTGAGAATGTGACTCATTCCTCGTTCCAGATAGCCCCTCCTGAAAAACTAACATCAAAATGCAGGCATCACCAGAGCCATCCACAACAGGCTCATATGAATCTCTTGAAGCAGGTCCAGAAAGATGGATCACTGTGTAAAGGTTCTTGCTATCAAAGCAAAGTTGTGTTCAGTCTCAGAAATTCACATAGTGGAAGGAGAGAACTAACTTGTACAAATTGTTCTCTGATTTCCATACATGCACCATGGCATGGAACATCCTTGTGGGTTCCAATGCTAAGGTCCTGTTCCCCAATTGGTTCTTGATCTGTCAGTAAAGAAGCCATGAGCCAATGGATAGGTGGAAGGGATAGGTGGGACGTTTGGGTTCCCTAGAGGCAAGTGGAGATGAGGGAGAGTTTGACATGCTTTGGAGAGAGAAAAGCCAATGAGCCATGTGTGATCTTGGGGGGACAGTAGCCTGAGGCTGCTCCTACAAGCTGGTACTTGGGAATGTTTATCTGGGACTAGATGTAAATGAGCAACTAAAGTTGAGGGCAGGTTGGGAGGTATGGAGCTAAGAATATTGATAAGGGTATGCTTTTCCTGTTGGGCTATAGTGGTGCCCAGCAGTTGTGCCAAAAGGCGAGTTAAAATTGAACAACTGTGTGTGTGTGTGTGTGTGTGTGTGTGTGTGTGTGTGTGATTTATCTGTGGATTCAAAGGAAGCTGGGTGGGAGCTGGTAGCACAGCCTGTTCCAGGAGCTTTGGAGCTTAGATGGGGTAGGAAAAGCTACATACAATACATTGTCATACAGTAAATAGAGATAGATAGGTAGATAGATAGATAGATAGATAGATAGATAGATAGATAGATAGATAGATAGATAGATAGACAGATAGACAGATAGACATAGAGACATAGAGATAGACAGAAATATTTTAAAATAAAAGAAAAAGGCTCTTGGTGCAAACCAATCTTTGTTCGTCAGCTTTGATAAAGAACCTTTCTGCCATGTTTCTTCCAGTTCTTGATCGGAGAACTTGAGAAGTTTCATGCTGATTTCTTTTGGTGGTAACTTTAACATTTCTTTTTCCAGGTCCAGTGTTCTAGTAACCACTGTGACTGCTAGGCATGCTATGTAAGTTATAATAACCATCACAGAAGACTCATAGTGCCTTTGGAGGCAGCACCTACTTTGTTTGCCTCCTTTTTTATTGCAGATCCATCTTGCATGGCCTGCTCATTTTTTCTACTCTCAAGGAGCTCAGCTCCTGGGGCTCCCCAAGTGTTCCCTGTCATTGATTACTGGGGCTACAGGCTACTGCTGGAATCTAATAACGTTTTCTATATCAAATCAACAGGATGACTTACTAGAGGCAATTTTACATGTGAATATGTTCATTCATTTTAGCACACAACTATAGTTCTAGAATTCAGGATGTCAAGGCACAAGGATCATGAGTTTGAGGCTAGCCGGGACTATACAATGAAAATCTGTCTCAAAAAGGAAAAGAGATAAATCACTACCACCACCAAAACCCCACAAGGAATTTTATATTTTAGCTACCCATATATGCAGAAATAGGCCAAAAATTTTATCTTTACCTCTCCTTCATAGTTTTATTTTGACATTTTAGTTTCATTTCTCCATATTTATTTTTATGTATTGTTTGGGGATTTCTAAATGTAAATCAGCCTTGTAAATTTCAGCAAACCACTTTAGGCAATCAAAGGATGGGAAGGAAAGTTCATCCTTACCAGACTTAAGCGCTGTTTGCTTACGTTAAATTTGCTCATGCTTTCAGTTTCCAGAGTTAGTAACTGATTTGAAACCTTTGATTACTTTAAAACAAAAATATAGTCCTTCATATTCATCTTGCCATGCTTAGAAGTGTAATTATACATTCAATATCTTGTGTATCTGCCATCATTGGGTCAATCTCATTTCTACTGTGAGTTTTTCTATAACCTTGTTCTATTTTTATTTTCCAGGAATTTTTTCTTACTTGTTAATTTCCTTAGAATCAGGACTGAATTATCTGAAGTGATTATCTTTATGAAAGTACATAAAGATATACAACCCTTGGAAAGGCAATGTGTGCCCCACTACTGCCTACTGGAATGTTCTCTGTGTTTAGCAGAGTACAGTGAACTGATTGAGTTGTTCAGGTGCTAGAATTAAGTTGTTTTCCTACTGTTTGATGAAAAGGGATGCTGATGTCTTCAGTAATAATTGTCTCTTGGACTTTCCATAGTTAATACTATCACTTATGGTAGCAGAATTATTTTTTTATTAGATATTTCTTAATTTACATTTCAAATGCTATACTGAAAGTTTCCTATACCTTCCCCCCACCCCGCCCTGCTCTCTTACCCACCCACTCCCACTTCTTGGCCCTGGTGTTCCCCTGTACTGGGGCATATAAAGTTTGCAAGACCAAGGGGCCTCTCTTCCCGATGATGGCCAACTAGGCCATCTTCTGCTACATATGCAGCTGGAGCCACGAGCTCTGGGGGTTCTGGTTAGTTCATATATTTGTTCCTCTTGTAGGGTTGCAGACCCTGTCAGCTCCTGGGATACTTTCTCTAGCTTCTCCATTGGGGGCCCTGTGTTCCATCCTACAGATGACTGTGAGCATCCACTTCTGTATTTGCCAGGCACTGGCATAGCCTCATACAAGACAGTTATATCAGGGTCCCTTGCTTTTTATTTTAAAACTGAATAACTAGGTGTATTCACACTTATGGTGGTTACATGATCATTATGAGTGACTCTGTCAACATTTCAAAGTCCTTTATCAATTCATTTTCCCACTGTGGCTCAACTAGGTTAGAGGAAGGGAATTCAGTGGCAAGCAACTGAATCAGAGATAGCCTCTGCTTCGATGAACCACATGAAGACCAAGCTGCACATCTGCTACAAATATATAAGGGGTCTGGGTACAGCCCCTTCATGCTCTTTGGTTGGTGTTTCAGCCTTTTGAGTCCCCACGAGCCAAGGTGAGTTGACTCTAGGTCTTCTTGTGGTGACCTTGACCCCTCAAGCTCACTCAATTCTATCAACTACTCTTCCACAAGACTTCCAGAGTACCACCTGGTGTGTGGCTGTTGGTCTCTGAATCTGTTTTCTTCAGCTGCTGGATAACACCTCTTAGGAGATAGTTATGCTAGGCTTCTGCCTGAAAGCCTGGCAGAATATCATTAATAATTATCTTACATGCAGTATGTTTCAAGTTGCACCAATCATTGGGTGGCTATTCCCTAAATCTCTGTTTCCTTTTTATCCCTGAACATCTTGTAGGCAGGACAAATTCTGGGTTGAAACTTTTGTGGGTGAGTTGATGTTCACCCCTCCAATGGAAGTCTCACCTGGCTACATGAGATAGTTTGTTCACTCTTTACATCCCCTGCTGGATCATTTCACATCCTCGGCTAGGATCACTCTCCAGAACCTCTCCGCTCCAGCTAATTTCCAGAGATGCCCTCCATCTATTGTGATTCTCACTCCAAGTTCTCTTCCAGAGTCATTCTACCTACACATGATCCCCATCCACATTCACCTCTTTAGAAGATTTTGTCCACTCTCTCCCAAGGTATGCAACATAGAACTTGAAGTTCTAGCTAGAGAAACAATATCAGTAAAAGAGATCAAAGGGATACAACTTGGAAAGGAAAAAGTCAAAGTATCACTATTTATAGATGATATGATAGTATACATAAGTGACCACCAAAATTCTACCCAAGAACTCCTACAGCTGATTAAACACCTTCAGCAAAGTGGCTGGATACAAAGGCAGCTGAAAAATCAGTAGCACTCCTTTATACAAATGATAAGTGGTGTTGTGGATGGGTCTGGTGCTGTGTGTTGTTGCTAATTCTGCTTTCCTGGGAGGGGTTGCAGACCAGGAGTGAGTCACATACGCAAATGAGTTTTTGTGAACCAGTCCCCTAATAAACAAAGGAACCAATCTGGGCGAGTAGGAGGGACTTCTGGGTTGGATGGAGGAAGAGAGGAAGAAGGAGAGAGTTAGGTCCTTTTGGACGGGGATAGTGTGAGAACCAGATGTCATTACAAGGGTCTCCTGGTGTCAATACCAGATCTGTCAGGATTCACCACTGGAGGATTTAGATTTAATAAGGCTTACAAGATTAGGATTTTAGTTGTTGTGCCCAGCAATTGAGTTACCATTGTTTCTGAACTAAGTTTGTGTGTGTGTGTGTGTGTGTGTGTGTGTGTGTGTGTGTGTGTTTTTCCTTCACACAGTGGCTTGTCTGGGTTCAAGAGAGAACAGTATGGTGGCAAAGTGTAGGTTTGCCTGATGTGCACCACAAAGGCCATGAGGGATTTGAAGCATGAGGGTGGCATAGTAACAACCCACCAGTGGGAACATAGCAAGCTGAGTAGAGAGATTGTGGAGTTTAGTTACAACTAAAATGGCTAAAGAAATAAACAGAATTCGCAACAGGATCTCTAATGGGCCAGAAACACTTTAAAAAAAGTTCAGCTTCCTTAGTCAAAATGACTATGAAATTCCATCTTACAGCCAAAGATCAAAAACTCAAGTGATAGCACATGTTGGCAAGATGTGGAGCAAGAGAAACACATCTCCATTGCTGGTGGGAGTGCAAATTGGTGCAACCATTTGTAAACCAATTTGGTAGTATTTTTGAACACTGGTAATAGTTTTACCACAAGATTCAGCTATACCACTTCTGGTCATATACCTAAAAGACGCCCCACTGTATCACAAAGATACTAGTTCATTTATGTTCACTAGCAGTTTTTTATTTTTTAATAAATCAAAATAGAAGTAACCCAGATGTCCATTAACTGATGAATCTATACAGAAAATTTTAACTACTAAAAATAAAGATATCATAGAATTTTCAAGAAAGTTGATGTAAGTAGAAAATATTATCTTTAGTGCAGTAACTCAATATCCAGAAGACACACATGGTATGTAGTAAGCTATAAGAGGTCATTAGCCAAATAGTACATGATAACCATACTACAGTCCACATATCCAAAGTAACTAAGTAATAAGGAGGGCCCAAAGTAGGATGCATGAGTATCACTCAGAAAGGGAAATGAAATTGTCATCAGACATAGAGGAAGAATAAGCAGAGTTCTTGACACACCTTTCATCTGTAGAAGGTTAGGAACAGGATTCCTGTAGTACTTTTAGTATTATGGTCTCTTTTATTCATAGATTATGGCTTCTTTAGGTACTAAAACTCTCAAAGACTTTGGTGACTCCCAATAACATTGAATCCTCAAGAATGTGTGGCAAGAGCTATGCCTGCATTTATTTTCTAGGCATGCTTCTTAGATTTGCTCTATTTCTTTATTCTCTGACTTCCACACTTTTACATAGTTCAATTTTTACTCTTTGGAAGTCACACAATTTAATTTAATTTCCTGGGTCAATTTGTCTACTTAATATGTATATGGTACCCCAAATTTAACTGATCATTGATTTAAAACACTTCACACCATGCAGATTTTTCCTGACAGACATGGAGTTTGTGGCTTAACATCCTTAAATAATGTTGCTGTAGGTTGCTCTAAGTCTGGGTTTCTGTGTATATAGGCAGGGTTAAAATGTAGGAGATCCATAGTATTCTAGCTATCGCAAACAAGCAGACGCATCATGCAAACTTGCCTCTTCAATACCTGCTTCATCACTTGTAAATTTGCAATTTTTAACTTATATGTTTGCTTATTTATTTATTTTTTATTTATCGTATGTGTATATGTGTGTGTGCATGTGCATGTGTGTGTGAGTTTGTGTGGACAACATTTAGGACTCTGTTTTCTCTTTCCACCATGTGGATTCTTGGAATTGAATTCAGGTTATCACTC
The DNA here is from genome assembly GCA_902729485.2 of Mus minutoides. Classification (NCBI taxonomy): domain Eukaryota; kingdom Metazoa; phylum Chordata; class Mammalia; order Rodentia; family Muridae; genus Mus; species Mus minutoides. Next base: position 39,786 of record CACVCL010028623.1, read on the forward strand.
TTGGTGTTAAGCACCTCCACACTGAACCAGCTAGTCTGAATACATCACAGTTTTACAAACTTCTTTTCCTTCAAAGTCTATAGGGCAGTATTTTTTTTTTTGCCCTAACAATTTTGTTTATTTGTATAGTACACCCACACCTTCTTCTATTTTGTTTTTCCTATTCTTTCCTCCCTCACTGCATCCTCTAAGTCCCTCATGCACACTGCCTTCTCCTTGGATAATTTTCTTGCCTTGTTATGAACCTTTTACTTTGACAGCATATTATACAGAAGCAACTTTATAGAGGAAAGATTTATTTTATATCACAGGTTGCAGGTGGAAAATTCCATGATGGGGATGAGACATGGTGACTAAAGCATTGTCTGTGGTAGTGAAAGTTGTAGTGAGATGCAACTTGTTCAGATTTTGAGAGATTGCATAAAGAAAGCTTGATCTAGACCAGAAGTGACTGTCATCATCGAGGCCTGCCTTCAGAAACCCACTTCTCTTAGCTATGCAGTATTCTAAAATTTCATAGTCTCACAAAACAGAACCACCAGTCAGAATCAAGTGTTCAAAAACATGAGTTTGCAGGGAATTATTCCATTGTAAATTCTAACAACAGTTTCTAAACAATAAGTTTTTTAATTAAAAACAAGAGAAATATGAATCCTACAAGATGGATCAGCTGACAAAGGTACCTACCACCAAATCTGATAACTTAAATTCAGTTTGTTGGACCTACATAGTGGAACAAAAATCCACTCTCCCCAAGTTGTCCTAAGACCTACACTTGTAGATCCTGGCTCATAGACTGTCACAAATACATACATGCATACATACATACATACATACATACATGCATACATACATACATGTTATGGATTTGGTTTATTGCTTGTATTGTGTTAATTGGGTTCCCAAAATTACATGAGAATTTCACACATCTGCATGTAAGATGCTGAGAGTCCCTGCCCCCAGTTGCCTTTGATTGGTAAATAAAGTTGCCAGCAGCCAGTGGCTGGGTAGGGAAACAGAGGCAGAACTTTTAGGATTTCAGGCAAGGACATGGGAGGAAGAAGAAGAAGACATGCCAGGGAAGGAGAAGGTCCAGGCCTGAGAAGTATAGGACAGAGAGACAGAGAGACTGCCAACATGTAAAAGTCAGGGATCAGGCCGAGGAGGGCTACAAGTAGGGGTCTGGGGCTGCCAAGATGGAATATAGGTTTTAGTAAGTAATAATTCAGGAATATCAGAGGGCAGAGTGTGCTAGCAATGTGGAGGGTTGAAATAGCTTAGCCATTGAGCTGACTAAGGCATGTTTAAATATAAGACTGCACGTGTACGTCTTTCATTTGAGAATTCAGAGCATTGGGGTGGGTAGTGAAGAACCTGTGCCATAGCCACCAGGGTAATATTAGAGTGGATTAGTCAACCACATTAACACATACATGTAATATATATCTATATCTGTATCTATATCTATATAGATATATATTAAGAAACAAACATAAGCAAAATGCAATTTCTTCTTAGATGTATCCCCTCCCAATCCAAGGAAACAATTACCCAGAAAGCAGATGGAAGGATGAGGGAAAAGTTTTACTGAGCTCAGTGACACTGGATAGTGAGTATAATTAATACTAGTATAAATTATACTTCAGAACTGGAAAAGAACAAATTCCTAATGTTTCCATCACAGAAATACTGCTTACTAAAGGTGACAAAGGGGTCATTTTAGGTTATTTAATTAGTTTGTATGCATTAATAAATCATGATATCCCTTATCCTATAATATACATATTTGTAAATTCTTATCTTACAATACAATAAAAGAGAAAAGGGATGTCAATGTTTTGGATAAGCAGATAAAGAAACTTGTTGCCAGGCCAGACAACCCTGGTTTCTCTAGACCTATATAATAAAAGGAAAAAAGAAAAAAGTTGTTCTCTGACCTTCTCTTGTATGCCAATGGCATGTGAATGTTCATCCTAGTGGAAGTAAATTGTGGAAGTCCTGATTATCCACAGATTGAAAATGACCACACAGCAGTTTGAACTGTTCAGTTTTGGAAGGATATATGACAAGTTCTAGAGAAAATGTTTTTTTACTGTCAATAAATGATGTTTTAAAGTGTGTCATCAATATGCACATGATTCAAACTTTGTTGATGCTTTCATAAGTATTTAAGGCAACTAATAATGTTAAAGCATTATCATTTCTATTATTGTTATTTCATTAGCCTTTAAGAAGTAAATTTCTTCTCATTTTCCATAGGGATTCTTGAATATTGGCTGTTATCCAGTCTCCAAGCTGGTTGAAATTATCGATGTCCACCATTGTGTCCAGATTTTGATGCTTGAAACTTTATTACATTTCTTGCATGATGATAAAATGATACAGTCACTTTGAAAAGACATTGCTAGCTTATTACAAAGTTTATCAAAGCTTATCTTCCTAACTATTTACTCCATTTAGGTATTTATCTAAGAAGAATGAAAGTGTACATTCAAATAAAAGTGTATATAGGAATTTTTAAAGCAGTTTAATTTGCTATATTCCATGTCTGGAGATACCCCCCTGCCCACTAAGTGGTTAATATGCAAACACATATCATGTTGCATCATAAATGGAATTTTGTATGTGCATAGCAATAAAACTTTACACAAAACTTTGCATGTTGTTTGACTCCATTCGTATAAAATCGAGAAAATAGAAACTAATGTATAGTTTTAGAAAACGCATCAAGTATTGCCTACAAATAGAGGGAAGGAACAAAAGAATGCAAAATGGAAACACCCAAGTTCACCAAAGTTCCTAACAGGTGGAATAGGCTTCAACAACAACAACAACCAACAACAAAACCAGTTGTGCATAGGAGTGTTTTTTTTTTCTTGTTAAAGTGATTATTCAAGTAGGAAAACAATGTAACTACACAGAGAAATAAATGATTCACAAGAGTCTGAAATTTCAATACTACAATTTATACATAGTATTAATAAAGTACGAGGATAATGAAAAGAGAATAGAAGGGCTGAGAAACGATGCACAGCAGAACCCACACTTCTGTTAAGCAATACCTTTAGCAGCAACAGAACACGGAAGAATCTTTGAGAAAGGATCAAATTGCTACAAGAGAAAATGAGGCTTCTTTGTAGGTCTTAGCTTTGTTAATACAAAGAATTTAGAAAGAACTTGAAAGGGAGCTGGAGGTCTAGTTTATTAGATTGAAAGAAAAAAAAAAAAAACAACCAGACAGACAAGCTGGAAATCTCAGTAGCTGCTTGAAGAAGGGAGATAGAAATGAGAAAGAGAGAAAGTGTGGAGATTGACAAGCCCCAGGATCAAAGGAAAGTTTAGGATGGTGCTTCAGAGAAAGAATGAAAGAGCCCCTAAAGCATGCAGACTCTGGACAATATTTAAAAGAAAGAAAATTAGATATCATTTGTAAAGTGTTACATATAAACAAGAGTGCTATTTATAGTGTGTGTGTGTCTGTCTGTCTGTCTATGTGTCTGTATATGTCTGTATGTGCATGTGTTGAATCAAGTTTTCTTATCCTAGGAAGGAATTTAGGCAAAATAGATAATACTTCATGTCACAGATATGACATTAATGTAAGAAGTAAAAAAGACATTTGTTTTAACTGATACTTGAGGTATACTTATAGTTATGACAACAAAAATCAATACCAGGTGCCTGGGGATCTCTGTGGGACCCCAAGAGCATCCTGCTTCATTCTGGAGGCCAGCAGGGCCTGAAGAATACCCAACCTGAATAAATCACCCCATAAATTCTCTTTTCCCCTGGATCACAGCTGGCAATGGTGAGTTGTACATGGTCCCCTGACTTCCATTAGTAAGTACTGGGCTCAAAGAACTTTACAGGACCTTAAGAGCTTTCTTTTATCCTGTGGAGGTCAGAGGTAGCACTCAAGAATATACAGTTTGGAAATCCATGCTACCAATCCCATCCCAGTCTGGTCCAGTGGAGCAAAGTGTGCAGAATGGAGTTCACCTGAAGCATAGCCAGAAGGGTCCAGTCCTCTGACCTACATCGTCTGACCCAGTACCTGAAAAGTACTGCCATTATCAGAATTTTCAACAAATTCGGGGCAATATGGCACCACAAGACAATAGCTACCCTATAGAAAAGTTAAATTAAGATCAGGTAAACTACCTAAAGAGTCCTATAACCCCTAATGAAATGGAAACAGTCATAAAAATCTCCCAACCAAATACAGCCATGGCCAGATGGTTTTAGTATAGAATTCTACCAGACATTCAAAGAGATAATAGCAATACTCTTCAAACCATTCCACAAAATATAAACAGAAGGAACATTGCTAAACTCAATCTATGGGATCACCATCACCCTGATACCTAAATCACACAAAGAGTCAACAATTGCAGACCCAGAAATAAACACACACATGCATGGACACTTCATTTTTGACAAAAGCCAAAAACATACAATAGAAAAATAGCATCTTCAACAATGGTGCTGGACTACCTGGATGTCTGCATAGAGAAGAATGCAATATGTCCAAATTTATCTCCCTGCACAAAACTCATGTCCATATTGGTCAAAGACATCAAAATAAAACCAGGTACACATAATCTAATAGAACAGAAAGTGAGAAATAGCCTTGAACTCATTGGTACAGGAGACAACTTCCTGAAAAGAACACCAATGACTCAGGCTCTAAGATCAACAATTTAAAAATGGGACGTCATAAAACTGAAAGGCTTCTGTAAGTCAAAGGACACCATCAATAGAACAAAAGAACAGATTGGGAAAAGATCTTCACCAACACCAATCTGACAGAGGGTTGATATCCAAAATGTATTAGGAACATAAGAAGTTAGAAATCAAGACACCAAATAACTCAATTTAAAAATGGGGAAAAGAGATAACCAGATAATTTCAACACAGGAATTTCTAACAGACAAGAAACCATTAAATGTTCGATGTCCTTAGTCATCTGGGAAATGCAAACCAAAATAACTCTGAGATTCCACCTTAAACTCATCAGAATAGCTAAGATCAAAATCTGAAAGAAAAGTACATGCTGGCAAGGATATAAACCAACAAGGAGAATACTCTTCCACTGCTGGTGGGAATATAAACATGTACAACCACTCTCAAAGTCAATTTGGTTTTTTTCGGGAAATTTGGAATAGTAGTTCTACGTCAAGACCCAGCTATATCCTTCCATTCTCCATCACTCCACAAGGACACTTACATGCTTAGCCATGTTCACAGCAGCCTTGGTCATAATAGTCAGAAACTGGAAACAATCTAGATGTCCCTCAACTGAAGAATGGACAAAAAATGTATTTCATTTACACATTTTTTTCATTAAAAAAATGATACCATAAATTTTGCGGGCAAATGGATGGAACTAGAAGATGAAATCCTGAGTGAGGTAACCCAGACCCAAAATGTCAAGCGTGGTATGTACTCACTCGTAAGTGGATATTAGTCAAAAAGTATAGGTTAATAACACTATAATCAATAGAGCCAAAGAAGCTAAACAACAAGGAGGGCCCAAAGGAAGGTGGTGGAATCTTTCTCTGAAGGGGAAACAAAATAGATAGCAGAGGCGGATGGAGGGAGAGAACTAGGTGGGAGAGGGGATGGGGAAGTTAGCAGAATGGGGGGAGAGATCAGATGTAGCGAGAACAGGCAGAGAGAGAATGGAAATTGGCTGTGAGTAGGGGGCAAGGGCAAGAATGTGCCAGAGACCTGGGATGGAGGAAAGCCCCTGAGGTCCTACGGAGGCAATTCTTGCTAAGACTCTAAGTGATGGGGGACATGGATCCTGAAGTGGCTAATTCCTATAACCAGGAATGACTCCCAGTAGAGGAATAAGGACAGCAACCCACCCACAAAACTTTTGACTCAAAATGTGCCTTTCCTATAAGATGTGCAGGGACAAAGAGAGCAGAGATGGAGGGAATGGCCAACCGATGATGGCCCCAAATTGAGACATATCCCATGGGCAAACATCAGCTACTGACACTATTAATGATACTATTATGCTTGCTGACATAAGTCTCGCATAACTGTCATCTGAGCAGCTCCACCCAGCAGCCAATGGAATGAGATGCAGAGACCCGCAGCCAAATTTGAGATGGAGCTTAGGGAATCTGATGGAAGAGTTTGAGGGAAGAATTGAAGGACCTGAAAAGCACAGGATATTCACAAGAAGACTAACGGAATCAACTACTCTTGACCATTGGGGGGGCACCAGAAACTACCAACAAAAGAGTGAGCCTGGGCTAGAACTAAGACCCCTAAACATATGTAACAGATGTGAATCTTGATCATCATGTTGGTTCCCCCAAAACTGGAGTGGCGACTGTCCCTGAAACTGTTGCCTGCCCGCTTGTGGGTCATCATCCTCAGAGTAAAAGGCTGGAAAATAATTTTCCAAGCAAATGGTTGCAAGAAACAAGCTGGAGTAGCCATTCTAATATCCAATAAAATAGACTTTCAACCAAAAGTTGCCAAAAGACATGAGGAAGGAAACATCATACCCATCAAAGGAAAAATCCATCAAGATGAAGTCTCAATTCTAAACATCTATGCCCCAAATGAAAGGGCACCACATTAATCAAAGAAATGTCACGAAAGCTCAAAATACACATTGAACATCACACATTAGTAGTGGGAGACTTCAATTCCCCACTGTCACTAATTGATAAGTCATTGAGACAGAAACTAAATAGAGAAACAGTGAAAGTAAGAGAAGTTATGAATCAAATAGATTTCACAGATATCTACAGAAAATTTCACCCCAAAACAAGACAATACATCTTATTCTCAATGTCTCATGGAGGCTTCTCCAAAACTGACCATACAATTTGACATAAAACAAGCCTCAGCAGATATGAAAATTGAAATAGTCCTATGCATTCTATCAGATCACCACAGAGAAAGGCTAGAATTCAATAACAACAAAAATAGAAAGCCCACATACTCATGAAATCTGAGCAACTCTACTCCATGATAGCTTGGTCAGGGAAGAAAAGAAAGAAATTAAAAACTTCATAGAATTTAATGAAAATGAAGACACAGCATACCCAAACTTATGGGACACAACTAAACCAGTGTTAAGAAGAAAATTAACAGCACTGGGTGCCTTCATAGAGAAATTAGAGAGATCCAATACCAGCATTTTAACCTAAGACCTGTATGCTCTAGAACATAAAGAAGAAAACACACCAAAGAGGAATAAAGGGCAGGAAATAATCAAACTCAGGGCTGAAATCAATCAATTAGAAACAATGAGAACAATACAAAGAATCAACAAAACCAAGGTATGGTTCTTTGAGAAAATAACCAAGAGAGATAAACCCTTAGCTAAACTAACTAAAGGACATAGAAACAGTATCCAAATTTACAAAATCAGAAATGAAAACGGAGATATAACAACAGAAACTGAGAAAATTGAAAAAATCATCAGCTTACTCCAAAACCTATACTCAACAAAACTGGAAAGTCTATATCAAATGGATGATCTTCTAGATAGATACCTTGTACCAAAGTTAAATCAAGATCAGGTAAACTATCTAAATAATCCCATAAAAGCTAACAAAATAGACAGTCATTCAAAACGTTCCAACCCCCCCCCCAAAAAAAACCCCAGGGCCAGATGGTTTTAGTGCAGAATTCTATCAAATCATTAAAGAAGAGCTAATACCAATACTCTTTAAACTATTCTACAAAATAGAAACAGAAGGAACACCACCTAATTCATTTTGTGAAGCCACAGTTACTCTTATACCTAAACCACACAAAAACTTAACAAAGATAGAGAACTTCAGACCAAATGAACATAGATGCAAAACTAATCAATACAATTCATGCAAACTGAATCAAAGAACACATCAAAACCATTTTTCACCATGATCAAGTAGGCTTCATCCCAGGGATGCAGGGATGGTCCAATATATACGAATCCACCAACATAATCCACTATATAAACAAACTCAAGGAAAAAGTCACATGATCATCTCATTAGATGCTGACAAATGCTTTGACAAAATAATCAAGCCTTTATGTTAAAAGTCTTGGAGTAATCAGCAATTCATGTTTCACACCTGAACATAATGAAAGCAATATATAGCAAATCAACAGTCAACATAAAATTAAATGGAGAGAAACATGAAGCAATCCTCTAAAATCAGGGACAAGACAAGGCTGACCACTCTCTCCCTATCTATTCAATGTACTACTTGAAACTCTAGCTAGAGCAATTAGACAACAAAAGGAGACCAAGGGGATACAAATTGGCAAAGAAGAAGTCAAGGTATCACTATTTGCAGATGATATGATAGTATAGATAAGTGACCCCAAAAATTCCACCAAAGAACTACAGCTGACAAACAACTTCAGCAAAGTAGCCAGATACAAAATTAACTCAAACAATTCCTTCCTTTATACAAATGATAATTGGGCTGAGAAAGAAATCAAGGAAACAACCTTCACAATAGCCACAAATAATATAAATTATCTTTATGTAATTCTTACCAAGCAAGTGAAAGATCTATATGATATGAACTTCAAATTCCTGAAGAAATAAATTGAGGAAGACCTCAGAAAATGGAAAGATCTCCCATGTAGGATTAACATAGTGAAAATAGCCATCTTACCAAAAGCAATCTACATATCCACTTCAATCTGTATCAAAATTCCAAACATGCAAATAGCAATTCTCAACTTCAAATGGAAAAACAAAAATCCCAAGATAGCCAAAATAGTTCACAACAATAAAAGATATTCTGGGGGAATCACCATCCCTGATCTCACACAATACTACAAACAATGGTGATGAAGACTGCATGGTATTGGTACAGAGCCAGACAGGTCAATCAATGGAATAGAATCTAAGAGCCAGATATAAATCCATAAGCCTATCAGCACTTGATCTTTGACAAAGAAGCCAAAAACATACAGTGGAAAAAAGAAAGTACCTTCAGTTCATGGTGCTTGTCTTAGTTATTGTTTTTCTGTTGTGAACAGATACCATGACCAAGGCAACTCTTATAAGGACAACATTTAATTGGAGCTGGCTTACAGGTTCAGAGGTTCACTTCATTATGAAGGCAGAAACATGGCACCAGCCAGGTAGGCATGGTGCAGCAGAAGCTTCAAGTTCTACATCTACTTATGAAGGCTGCTAGCAGAATATTGACTTCTAGGCAGCTAGGATGAGGGTCTTAAAGCTCACACCCACAGTGACACACCTACTCCAACAAGGCCACACCTATTCCAACAGTACCACATCTTCTAATGGTGCCACTCCCTGGGCTGAGTGTATATAAACCATCACAGTGCTGATCTAACTGCTGGCCTGTATATAGAAGAATGAAAATAGATACATATTTATCTCTTTGCACAAAATTCAAGTCCAACTGGATCAAGAACCTAAACATAAAATGAGATACACTGAGCCTAATAAAGAGAAAGTGGGAAAGAGTCTTGAACTCATTGGTGCACTGGGAAGCTTCCTGAACCTTACATCAATGGCTCATGCTCTAAGGTCAACAGTCAATAAGTGGGACCTTGTGAAACTGATAATCTTTTGTAAGGTAAAGGACACCATCAATAGGACAAATTGGCAACCTACAGATTGTGAAAATTTTTTCACCAATCCTACATCTGATAGAAGACTAATATCCAAATATATAAAGAACTCAAGAAGTTATCTTCCTAAAGAACCAAATAAAGCAATTAAAAATGGGGTACAGGACTAAATAGAATTCTCTACTAAGGAAGCTGAAATGGCCAAGAAGCACTTAAAGAAATGTTCAATTTCCTTAGTCATCCTTAGGGAAAAGTAAATCAAAATAACCCTGAGATTTTACCTTACACCAAACAGAACAGCTAAACTCAAAAACTCAAGTGACAGAGCATGCTGATGAGGATATGGAAAAAGAGGACTACCTTCTCCTTTGCTCGTGGGATTGCAAACTGGTACAACCACTCTAGAAATCAATCTGGAAGTTCCTCATAAAATTGGAAATAGTTCTCCTTAAGACTCTGATGCTATACCACTCTTGGGCTTATACCCAAAAGATGCTCCACCATGCCACAAGGAAATGTGTTTCCCTGTGTTCATAGGAGACTTAATCATATAGCCAGAAGCTGGAAACAAACCAGATATCATTCAACTGAAGAATGAATGCAGAAAATATAGTTCATTTACACAATGGAATACTACTCAACTATTAAAAAATGAGGACAACATGAATTTTGCAGGCAAATCGATAGAACTAGAAAATATAGTGAGATAACCCAGACCAAAAGGACATGCATGGTATATACTCACTGGTAAGATATTAGCCAAGAAATACAGGTTACTATGATACAACACACAGACTGTAAGAAGTTTAACAAGAAGGAAGGCCCAAGTTTGGATGGTTCAATCCTGCTTAGAAGGGGAAAGAAAATAATCACAGGATGCAGAGGAAGGGAGAGATCTGGGTAGGAGATTGGAGGCAGAGGGGAAAATAGGAACACGATCTGGTATGGGGGGAGGCATGTGGAACAGGAAAGAAGCCCAGAGGGAAAGGAAAATGAATGGAAATATGCAGCTTCTGGAAGCAGGAGGTGAGGGGACCCTCTAGGAAGTCCCAGAGACCTGGAATATAAGAGACTTCGAGGACTGAATAGGAGTGACTTTAGCTAAAATATGCAACAATGGGGAGAGGGTACTCAAAAAGTCCACCTCCAGAAGATAGACAGGGCCCCAAGTGTAGGGATATGGTTAGCAATTCACAGTCAAATTTTCAGATGCAGAATTGTTCCTGTCTAAAAAATTGTAGGGACAGAAATGGAGAACAGACTGAAGGAAAGGCAGTCCAGTGACCAGTCCAACTTGGGATCCATTTTATGGGTGGGCTCCAAGGCGTGATACTATTACTGATGCTATGATGTGCTTACAGAGAGGAACCTAGCATGGCTGTCCTCTTAGAGGCCCTACCAGCAGTTGACTGAGACAGATGCAGATATTTACACCCAACCATTGGACTAAAGTTCGAGACCACTGTGGATGTATTAGTGGAATGACTGTAGGAGATGAAAGGGAGGGCGACTCCATAGGAAGACCATCATTCTCAACTCACCTAGACCCCTGGAAACTCCCAGAGACTTAGACACCAACAAGGCAGCATTCATTGACTTGTCCAAAGTCCCCTGTACATATATTGCAGGGGACTACCTAGACTGGCCTCAGTGAGAGATATGCATAATCCTTAAGAGATTTGAGGCCTCAGGGAAGAGGGATACCTGGGGTTGAAGAGAGGGAGAAGTACCATCTCAGAGGCAAGGGGGAATGGGATGAGAAAGTGTGGGAGGGAAATAGGGGGAAAGGAAACAGATGGAAACGTAAATAAATAAAATAATCAATAAAAATAATTCCTAGCAGGCTTACTATGCATTAACACAGGTATTCCACAGAACACATGAGTAAGTCTTTGTCTAGAAATGTGTCATGTTTAGGGTTTTGTTTCAAATTAGAGATTTGTTTCTTCACTTACCCACGTGTTATTGAAAATAAAACGACTGAGCATGGGGTCCCCAAAGAAGGAGCTAGAGAAAGGACCCAAGGACCTGAATGGGTTAGCAGGCCCAAAGGAGGAACAACAATATGAACTAGCCAGTACCCCAAGAGCTCCCAGGGACTAAAGCACAAAACAGAGAGTACACATNCAAATTAGAGATTTGTTTCTTCACTTACCCACGTGTTATTGAAAATAAAACGACTGAGCATGGGGTCCCCAAAGAAGGAGCTAGAGAAAGGACCCAAGGACCTGAATGGGTTAGCAGGCCCAAAGGAGGAACAACAATATGAACTAGCCAGTACCCCAAGAGCTCCCAGGGACTAAAGCACAAAACAGAGAGTACACATAGTGGGATTCATGGCTCCAGCTGCATATGTAGCAGAGGATGGCCTAGTCTGTCCTATGAAAGCTCTATGCCTCGGTGTAGGGGAATGCCAGGGCCAGAAAGCAGGAGTGGGTGGGTTGGTGAGCAGGGGGACGAGAAGGAGATGGGGGAGGGGGTTGGAGGAGAAACCAGGAAAAGGGACAACATTTGAAATGTAAATAAACAAAATATCTAATTTGAAAAAGAAAAGAAAACAACCTTTCTAAAATGAAGGAGCTGAACAAAACCATCCAGGATCTGAACATAGAATTAGAAACAATAAAAAAAATCACAAAGGGAGGCAACCCTGAAAATGGAAAAACTAGGAAAGAGAGGAGGAGTCACAGATGCAAGCATCACCAACAGAATACAAGAGATAGAGGAGAGAATTTCAGGTGAAGAAGATACCAAAGAAGACATGGACAAAACAGTCAAAGAAAATACAAAAAGCAAAAAGCTCCTAACTCAAAACATCCAAGAAATCCAGGACACAATGAGAAGACCAAAACTAAGAATAATAGGTATAAAAGAGAGCAAAGATTCCCAACTCAAAGGGCTAGTAAGCATCTTCAAAAAAAATCAGAGGAAAACTTCCCTAACCTAAAGAAAGAGATGCCCGTAAATGTACAAGAAGCCTACAGAATGTCAAATAGAGTGGACTAGAAAAGAAATTCCTCCCATCACATAACAATGAAAACACCAAATACACAGAACAAAGAAAGAATATTAAAAGTTGTAAGGGAAAAAGTTCAAGTAACATATAAAGGCAACCCATCAGAATTACACAAGACTTCTCAACAGAGATTCTAAAAGCCAGAAGATGGGCAGATGTCATACAGACCCTAAGAGAACAAAAATGCCAGTCCAGTCTACTATACCTTGGTACTATACCTATCAATTATCATAGATGGAGAAAGAAAGATATTCCAGGACAAAACAAAATTTAAACAGTATCTTTCCACTAATCTAGCCCTACAAAGGAAAATAGAAGGAAAACTCCAACCCAAGGATCCCTCCCAACTACACCCAACAATAAACAAGAAATTAGTCTTCTTAAAACAAACCCAAAAGAAAAGAACCACACAAATATAATTCCACCTCTAACAACAACAACAAAAAAACATCAACAGACTCAATTCTGCAGTAAAAAGGCATAGGCTAACAGACTGGATACATAAACAAGACTCAGCATTTTGCTGCATACAGGATGTACACTTGAGCTTTGTACAAGGAGATAAGAATGGATAAGTTTGCATTCTTCTCCGTGCTGACTGCCAGTTGAACCAGCACCATTTGTTGAGAATACTGTCCTTTTATCCGCTGGATGCTTTTGGCTTCTTTATTTCTGGGTCTTCATCTCTATTCTATTGATCTACCTTACTGTCTTTGTACCAATTCCATACTGCTTTTAACAGTATTGCTCTGTAGTACCTCTTGAGATCAGGGATGGTATTCCCTCAGAAATTCTTTTATTGTTGATAATAGTTTCCACTATTCTGGGTTTTTTGTTATTCCAGATGAATTTGAGAATTGCTCTTTCCATGTCTTTGAAGAATTGTGGTGGAATTTTCATAGGGGATTGCATTGAGCCTGTGGATTGCCTTTGGTAAGATGGCCATTTTTTACTATGTTAATCCTGCTGATCCATGAGGTTTGGCAATCTTTCCATCTTCTGAGGTCTTCTTTGATTTCTTTCTTGAGAGACTTGAGGTTCTTGTGATACAGATGTTTCACTGGTTTAATTGGAGGTACCCCCAAGATATTTTATATTATTTGTAACTATTGTGAAGGGACTTGTTTCCCTATTTTATTTTTCAGCCCATTTATCATTTGTATAAAGGAAGGCTACTGATTTGAGTTAATTTTGTATCCAGTCAATTTGCTGAAGTTGTCTGTCAGCTGTAGGCATTCTCCGGTGGAAGTTTTGGAGTTGCTTATGTATACTATCATATCTTCTGCAAAAAGTGATATCTTGACTTCTTCCTTTCCAATTTGGATCCCCTTGACCTACTTTTGTCTCATTGTTCAGTCTAGAACTTCAAGTACTATATTGAATAGATATGGGGAGAATGGGCTTACTTGTCTTGTCCCTGGTTTTAGTGGGATTGCTTCAAATATCTCTCCATTCAACTTGATGTTAGACATTGGTTTGCTGTTTACTGCTTTTATTATGTTTAGATATGGGCCTTGAATCCCTTATCTATCTCTCCAATAATTTTAACATGAAGGAGTGTTGTATTTTGTCAAAGGCTTTTTCAGCATCTAATGAGATGATCATGTGACGCTTTTTTGAGTTTGTTTATATAGTGGTTTATGTTGATGGATTTCCATGTATTGAACTAGCGCTTTCTTCTCTGGGATGAAGCCTATTTGATCATGGCAAATGATCATTTTGATGTATTTTTGGATTCAGTTTGCTAGAATTTTATTTAGTATTTTTTCATTTATATTCATAAGCAAAATTGGTCTGAAGTTCTCTTTTGGGTCTTTGTGTGGTTTAGGAATCAGAGTAACTGCACCTTCATAGAATCAATTAGTGATCTTTCTGTTTCTATTTTATGGAATAGTTTGAAGAGTGTTGGTATTAGCACTTCTTTGAAGGTCTGGAAGAATTTTGCAGTGAAGCTATCTGGCCCTGTGCTTTTTTTGGTTGGGAAGTTGTTTTGTTTTGTTAGTGTCATTATTGTTGTTGATGGTTTTTTATTTAATTATATTTATAATTCATTTTTTACATTCCATATTCCATTCCCCACCCTTCCCTATCCGTCATCTGTCTGCTACATATCCCACACCTCCTCCTCACCCCACCCTGTCTCCACATGGATGATCCCACCCCCACCCTGACCTCTAAACTCCCTGGGGCCTCCAGTCTCTTGAGGGATAGGTGCATCATCTCTGAATGAATACAGACCTGGAAGTCCTCTACTGTATGTGTATTGGTGGCCTCATATGAGCTGGTGTATGCTGTCTGTTTGGTGGTCCAGTGTTTGAAAGATCTTGGGGGTCCATATTAATTAAGACTGCTGGTCCTCCTACAGAATCGCCCTTCTCCTCAGCTTCTTTCAGCCTTCCCCAATTCAACAACAGGGGTCAGCTACTTCTTTCTGTTCATTGGTTGGGTGCAAATATCTGCATCTGACTCTTTCAGCTGCTTGTTGGGTCTTTTGGAAGGCAGTCATGATAGATCCCTTTTTGCAAGCATACCATAGCCTCAATAATAGTGTCAGGCCTTGGAACTTCCCCTTGAACTGGATCCCACTTTGGGCTTATACCTAGACCTTCTTTTCCTTGGGGTCCTCTCCATTTCCATCCCTGTAATTCTTTCAGACAGAAACAATTAAGGGTCAGAGGTGTGACTGTGGGATGGCAACTCCATCCCTCATTTGATGTCCTGTCTTCCTGCTCTATAAGTTCCCTCTCCCTACTGTCGGGCATTTCATCACAGATATCTCATCTCCTAGGTCTCTGGTGCATTCTGGGGGGTTCCCCCAACTTCTTATTTCCTGAGGTTGCCTCTTTACATTCTTTCTGCTGGCCTTCAGGGCGACAGTCCTTTTCAAAAGAATAAATACAGATAATGTGGTTCATTTAAACAATGGAATACTACTCAGCTATTAAGAATGAGGACATCCTGACTTTTGCAGGCAAATGGATGGAACTAGAAAACATCATCCTGAGTGAGGTAACTCAGACCCAAAAGGACATGCAAGGTGTGCACTAATAAGTGGCAAAAAAAAAAAAAAACCATACAGAATACACAAGATACAGTCCCAAAAATTCAAATGGCTCAACAAGCTGAAGTGCCCAAGTGAGGATGCCTCAGTCCCACTTCGGAGAGAGAAGAAAGCAATCACAAGTGGGGAGGGAGGGAGAGACTTGGGAGGGAATGTGGATGGGGGGCGAAATGGGGGGTAGAGGGGAACCTGATCTGGTTGGGAGGTTTTAATGACTTCTGTTTCCTTAGAGGATATGGGCCTGTTTAGTTTACTTGCTCTTGATTTAACTTTGGTACATGGTATCTGTCTAGAAAATCATCCATTTCATCTAGATTTTCAAGTTTTGTTGAGTATAGACTTTTGTGGTAGGATCTGAGGATTTTTTGAATTTCCTCCATTTCTGTTGTTATATCTACCTTTTTATTTCTGATTTTGTTAATTTGGATACTGTCTCTGTGCCATTTAGTTAATTTGGTTAGGGGGTTATCTGTCTTGTTGATTTTCTCAAAGAGCTAGATTTTGGTTTTGTTGATTCTTTGTAATATTCTCTTGTTACTATTTGGTTGATTTCAGCCCTGAATTTGACTATTTCCTGCCATCTATTCCTCTTGGGTTAATTTTCTTCTTTTTGTTCTAGGGCTATCAGGAGTGCTGTTAAGTTGCTACTGTAGGATATCTCCAATTTATTTTTTTATTAGATATTTTCTTTATTTACATTTCAAATGCTATCCCAAAAGTTCCCTATACCCTCCCCCTGCCCTGCTCCCCTACCTACTCACTCCCACTTCTTGGCCCTGGCGTTCCCTTGTACTGGGGCATATAAAGTTTGTAAGACCAAGGGGCCTCTCTTCCCAGTGATGGCCAACTAGGCCATCTTCTGCTACATATGCAGCTAGAGACATGAGCTCTGGGGTACTGGTTAGCTCTGGGGGTACTGGTTTCCAATTTCTTTACAAGGGCGTTTATTGCTATGAATTTTCCTCTTAGCAATGTTTTCATTGTGTCCCATAAGTTTGGTTTTGTTGTGGTTTCATTTTCGTTCCTAAAAATGTTTTAGTTTTTCTTTATTTTTTTCCCTGACCAAGTTATCATTGAGTAGAGAACTGTTTAGTTTCCATTGGTGTGTGTGTTTTCCATTGGTGTGTGTGTTTTCCATTGGTGTGTGTTTTCTGTTATTTTTGTAGTCATTGAGTCTATCCTTAGTTCACCATGACCTGATAGGAGCATGGGATGATTTCAATCTTCTTATATCTATTGAGGCTTGTTTTGTGACGGATTATATGGTCAGTTTGGGAGAAGGTACCATGAGGTGCTGGGAAGAAGCTATATTCTTTTGTTTTAGGGTGAAATGTTCTGTATATGTCTGATAAATCTCTTTTGTTCTTAATCTCTATAGTTTCACTGTGTCTCTGTTTAGTTTCTGTTTCAATGACCTGTCCCTTGGTAAGGGTGGGGTGTTGAAGTCTCCCACTATTATTGTATGGGGTTCAATGTGTGTTTTGAGCTTTAGTAAAGTTTCTTTTATGAATTTGGGTGCCCTTGCATTTGGGGCATAGATGTTTAGAACTGAGACTTTCTTTGGTGAATTGGGACTTTCTTTCCTTTGATGATGTGTCTTCCCCCACCTTCCTTGATAACTTTTGATTGAAAGTAAGTTTTATTGGATATTAGAATAGTAACTTCCATTTGTTTCTTGGACTGTTTGCTTAGAAGACTTTTTTCCAGTCTTTTACTCTGAAGTAGGGTTTATCTTTGTCATAGAGGTGTGTTTTTTGTATGCAACAAAATGTTGGATCCTTCTTGTATATCCAGTCTCTTAGCCTATGGCTTTTTATTGGGGAACTGAGTCAGTTGATATTGAGAGATATTAAAGACAGATGATGACTTCCTGTTATGTTTGTTGTTGTAGGTGGCATTATGTGTATGTGATTCTCTCATTTTGTTTTTCTTGTGAGATGATTAATACCTGTTTTTCTTTGGAGTAGTATCCTCCTTGTGTTGGGTTTTCCTTCAAGAATCCTCTGTTGAGCTAGATTGGTAGATAGAAGTTGTTTAAATTTGGTTTTGTCCTGGAATATTTTGGTTTCTCCATTTATACTGATTGAGAGTATTGCAGGATATAGTAGCCTGGGCTGGTGTTTGTGTTCTCTTGGGTCTCTGTTGAGAAATTTGGGGTAATTCTAATAGGTCTGCCTTTATATGTTTCTTGGTCTTTTTTCCCTTACAGCTCTTAATATTCTTTCTTTGTTCTGTGCATTTAGTGTTTTGATTATTATTTGATGACCTTTTCTTTTCTGGTCCTATCTATTTGGTGTTCAATAGGCTTCTTGTGCATTTACGGCCATCTCTTTCTTTAGGTTGGGGAAGTTTTCTTCCATGATTTTGCTGAAGATGTTTTCTGATCCTTTGAGCTGGGAATCTTCACTCTCTTCTATTCCTATAATTCTTAGATTTGGTCTTTTCATTGTGTTGTGCCCTGAAGTTCATTAATGTTTTGGGTTAGGAGTTTTTTGTTTTGAAATTTTCTTTGATGGCTGTATCATCTTCTAAGGTATTGTCTATACTTGATATTCTCTCTTCTATCTCTTGTATTCTATTGTTGATGCTCGAATCTGCAGTTCCTAACCTCTTTCCTAGGTTTTCCATTTCCAGGGTTGCCTCCATTTGTGTTTTCTTTATTGTTTGTACTTCCATTTTTGGGTCTTGGACTGCTTTCTTCAATTCATTCACCTGTTTGATTGTTTTCCTGTATTTCTTTAAGTGAGTTATTTATATCCTTCTTAAAGGACTATATTATCTTCATGAGATAAGATGTAAGGTTAGCATCCTGACTTTCAGGTGTGTGGTGTATATAGGGCTTGCTGTAGTGGAAGAATTGGGTTCTGATGTTGCCAAAGTATATTGATTTCTGTTGCTTATGGTCTTGTGCTTGCCTCTCAACATCTGGTTATCTCTGATGTTAACTGGCCTGGGTGTGTCCATCTGGAGCCTGCCTCCTGTGTCCCTGTGTTGCTATAGGTTTCTTGGGAGACACATGGCCTCCTAGGAGGCCTTCAGAGGAGTCAAAAAGCTGATAATCTGCCCTGGCAGAAGGCCCAGGCCAAAAAGGGGGTGGAGTTCAGGCAAGGGGGTGTGGGGCTGTAAATGTGTCCCAAGTCTGCTGGGTTCCTTGGGGTTCCCAGCCGCTTACTTGGAAGGGTCCCTTATCTGTGTCCCTGGTTGTAGCAGACCTCCTGGGAGGCCTTAAGGCTATGGGGTCTTCAGTGGAGCTGATAAGCTGGAATGGAACAGAAGTTGACCAGACAGAGGCACTAGCCAGAATGGGAGTTTTCTCACTTTTTAAAATGCTATTGCATATATAGCATATTGTCAATACTCTAGTAACTGAGATGTTGATGGTAAGATATGTTAGTCTTCACTTTGATTTCACAGCAGCTTGAGACTACACAAAACAGTACTGAAGGAAGCTATGCATTATATATACAGCATTTTCTGGTAAGTAACATTGACTATGAAAATGTTCTCTCCTGTTTTTAGTTTTCTTTTTTCAAGACAGGGTTTCTCTTTGTAATCCAGACTGTCTGCAAACTTACTCTATAGACCATGCTCAAACTTACAGCAATCTGCCAGCCTCTGCCTCCAAAGTACTGGGATTAAACACATGCACCACTATTGCCTGGCTGCTACTGGGATTAATCACGTGCAACACTATTGCCTGACTGCAACTACTTTTTAGCATCATTCATTCATTTGATGTTTATATTATTTGACAAATTAATACAAATCCACCCAACTGACTCTATTCTATTCTTTCTAGATACTTCCCAAGAATGCATCATCATGTTGTCTTTCTGTATTTTTCTCTCTCTCTCCCTCTGTGTGTGTGTGTGTTTGTGTGTGTACACATATGTACACATGCCAAGGTTTTTCTGGGGCTATGAAGAGGACAATGGACTGAGTTTGGACATTTCCTTATTTCCATATATGTGGGGAGCAGGTGTGGTCACATGGGCCAAAGATGGCGCCCTGGTTCTATGCTAAGCCCCGCTTGTTTATCCCAGTCTCAGTCATGTGCAATAAAAGCAGCGTGTGTAACTCGTAGAGATTAGCACAACATCTCGAAATACCATTCTATCAGCCAATCCTACAAGCTGCCTTGGACGTGTGTGTTTATGATTGGGTGGTGTGAGGTGGCATGAGTGAATGGGAGTATAAATTGAGGGCAGCCCCAGATGAGAGGAGACCAGCGTAGCAGAGAGAGACCAAATGAGAAGACCGGACCAGCGTTAGAGAGCACCAGCGTAGGAGAGCGCCAGCAGCATTAGGCCAGAGAGCAGCATCAGCGTTAGAGAGCAGCGTAGGAGAGAACAGAGTGAGTGAGTGAACGGCTGCAGCTGTGTGAAACCTGAGAGAGAGAAAAGCAGAATAAAGCAGAAGCTGTGAAGGCAAGCTGCTCTGAACCCACCTTGGCGTCCCATGTCATTTATTCCCACCATCTCTGCTGGTCAGAGACATGTGGGCACATGACACATATATGTTCTGGGATCCAACTTTGGTCTTCAAACTTGAAGTGAAATCCTTTTTTCTGCCAGGGAAACTCCTCTAACCACATTTTGAGACAGTCTAGCATTGCCTTCTTTCTAGTTGTTGTATTATAATAACAAATGACCTCTGCTCTTGGATTCTTTGATGTTTTTCTTTACTTTTAGGCCACAGTTACTAGTGTAAAATCAGTGTCAGTTAAATTAATGGGAACTAATATTTGTTAAATATATACCATGATTCTAGAAACAGTCTGCCACACTAAACGCTGATGCATTATTGATGACTCGGAGTTAACCACTGATGCGTTTAATCCACATGGTAGTCCCTAGAGGAGAACCTCCAATGACATGGTGTCAAGTTGCTTTCTAAATATGCTTATAACTGCACATTAGGGCATCTGTCGGGCCTCATCAGAGATGCTTCTTTATGCAGTTGTCTGTGTCAAATGCATAGACTAATAACAGACCAAGTGCATATCTGCCAGGTTCTCAGACCTCAGCACAGCAAGACATCTGTATCACACCCTACAAAGTTTAGGGACTGTTTTGTGGGAGGGAGGCAGAAGCTTCAGGTAAATTCTGTAAAATGGAGTATACAACCATTTTCCCACATTTATGAATGCTGACTATATCTGTGATTGCCTACACAAAACCACCAAAAAACAGGACCACTACCATTTTGTTATTCATGAGGAGAGCCTCATAAGGCCCCACTCTTCAGTGAGGACCTATAGGAATATAATATGGGTCCTGGGAGATATCATAAAATTAAAAGAAAAGAAATTTTAGGTAAGCAACCACATTTTAACTTAATTGATGTATTAAGAACAACATAGCTGTTTGGGTGATGTTTTTAATACATGTTTGTATACTGAGTATGTAAATGTGAACTAGGCTGTATTTGACTTGCAAAATGCAGTAAAATTCATTTATTCTGGTAAAGTCCAAAGGAAACTCCAGTTTCCATAACTCCAAAAGCAGTACAATATCCACAATTCAGTTCAATCTGGACTTTAGAGTATTCCTGGAGGCTAGATAAAAGCCAGCCTTCCTCAGGAAGTTTTGAAGCTCTTTCTCACTCTACTCTTTTATGACCAGCTGGAGGGACAAATGGTTACCTGTGATGTCTATTACCATATCAAAGCTTGCACTGACCTCTAAGCTCCCTCAGTATCACAGGTACCTTTTACCCATTTCAAAGTCAAGGTTAATGGATTAGCTCCTCTTGCTTCTCCTCCTACCCTAAGCACCCTCTAGCTCATGGGCTTCTCATTCATATAACCATGCTATTTCTCATTCTCTCTAGTTCATGTTTCTCTCTCCTTCCCTCTATCTCTCTGGTCTGCTGGGATTCTCTCATGACCACACAGAGTGTATGTGCTAACCATGTTCAGTCTTCTCTAGATGCTTCCTGGTAGCTCCAGCTATTCCCTATCCCATACCTACAATAAAAACCTTCCCCTTAACCATACCATGGGGTTGGTGGTCATAGTGTCATTTTATCCGATGCTAAGAGATAGTTTGAAATTTTGTATTTTAAAACTTATATTTTATATTTTATAAAATTTTTAAAAAGAATTTTAATTCCTTCTAGTATAGTATTGATTGAACTAACAACCAATTGCAGCAGTAACTAGAGAGGAAAGCAAGAATTACTAGAAGTATCATCAAGAACAACATTGGTGGCATTGTCAGGATGATCATGGGCAGCATCATTAGTGACATAATCTGTAGCTTCTTGTATAATAACATCAGTGTCATTGTGCGTGGAAGGTATGAGAAGTGGAGGCTCATTTTTTGTTGTTGTTTTGTTTTTCTTTTCTCAGATGCTGTTTGTTTTGGAATGTTTGTTTTCAAGACAGTGGTATTCCCTCAAGTCAGTAAGTATATCAGCATAGAAAAAGTAGACATTGATTGATATATAAGAGTAATAAATCACTGCATATGCTTAGCTACTCTGAAAACTCAGAAATCATGGGCAAAGACAACAATTTCCTCATCCCAGAATAGGACCAAACCATGAGCCAACCAACATTACTTGGTCAGGTTTTTGGGGGGGATAACTGACTTTTTTATTTTTATATGGTGTATTTTCACTATTATTGGGAAACAGAGACTTTTTTATGGTACCAGACAAAGCTTAAATAGTCCTAAATGAAGCATGGAATTTATTTACCATAAGTATTAGCACCAAAAGAAAATTTAGTTTTCTAGGACAAAAATCATCTTCTATTTTAAACCATTTCTTGTATGGTAACTTAACCTGATCATCGGTTTTCTTACTGGTAAAAATCTTCTTGGTTAGATTCCTCAGACCACCCTTGTAAAATCTGGTGTAACAACTATCTCCTCAATCAACAACAACAGGAAGGGTAGAACTCAGATCTGTGCCATTATCGTGATCAGTGGTATCACCTCTGCTACGAACAGGAGCAGGCCTGGTGTTGGTGTTTATGCCTTGGCTGGAGTAGTCAGTTGAATATGCAGCATGGACATCTAGGTCAACATCATTAGCAGGGTCCTCCATGTCACAGGGGCCACAAAGAGGAGCAGATTCAGGATCAGTACTGAGCCTGTCACCCTTTCCTTGAGCAAGAAGACACGAGTCAAGAGCAAAGTCAGCATTGTGGACAGGGTCAATGGTCTCATCAGAGCAGTGCTCAGGAGCAGGCTCAGGGTTAAAGTGTTGTTGGCCCCTTGGGTGCTCAGTCTGAAGAGCTAAAGCAAGTGGGAGAGCCAGTTCAGTCTTCTGAGCTTTGTCCATGGCACCCATGTCACCTGCACCACCAGTGCAGGCAGCAGGAGCTGGCTCAATGTGTGCAGTAGCCCTCAAGGCAGCAATTCTATGCTCAAAAGAGCTAAAATTGGGTACATACAAATACCCTGTCTTCTTTTCTTCAACCTTTAAAGAAATATTCAGATGTTACTTTTCATTTAAAATTTTATGGTTTTCATTCATTTCATCGTTTATCTGTAACTATCACAATCTTGATTTTAGTCCCTCAATTTATAATTTCAGTCTAAATTTATCATTACAGCCATCGATACCCTGTAACCTCTTCTTCCTTTCTGCTCCAGTAAAAGTTCCAGAGTTTTCAGAAACCTCAAAATTGTATCTGCTCAGCTTTATGCTTCTTCTCTTTGCTACCTAACATCACTATCCTCTGTATAATGGGAAGATATAAAAAGAAAAGGACAAAATGTTTCCTCTCCTGATTTCATGACTTGGATTTTATATTCCAGCCAGATTCATATGATATGACAATGAGGAGCTTCAAGAATTAAATGAAACTCTCTCTCTTCTGCATTACCTTAGTTCTTGCTTCCTTGGCCTTTCACAATTGGGGTTCTTGGAGAGTAAAACAGTGAAGGTGCCCTCTGAAATTCATGAACAAAGTATGCCAATACCGGCAGTAGAGAAGAGCTGCTGAGCTGCCAATATGGGTCATGGAGATGCCTTCTAAGCTCATACTTCTTAACCATGATTGTTAGATGTGTGAGCAATGGCCTGTTCCAGCACTACTGTGGCTGCTTGAATAAGAACAACCCCTAGTTCCCTAGTGGGTAGAACTATTATTGAAACGATTAGGATGTGTGACATTATTGGTGGAAATGTGTCACTGAGGGTGAGCTTTGAGGTTTCAGAAGACTAGTACCATCCCCAGCAAGCTCTCTGACTTCTGTTTGTGAACGAGGATGTGAGCCCTCAGCTGCTACAACAGCACTATGCATGTCTGTCCAAAGTCATGATGATGATGTAACTACATATATCCTTTTAAAACCATAAGCCCTGCCCCCAAACGTGTTATTCAGTGTCACAAACAAATGAGCCAATTCCATAGTGCTAGCTCAGGTAGGATACTCAGAATACTCACTAAATTAATCATATAAATTTCTCAAGTGAAAGTTTTGAAGACAATTTGATGCCGCTTGGTGGGTGCAAAGTTTCCTCTACATCTATTTGCTAACAAATGTCTACAGGTCTTTGTCATTCTTTACAACTACGTGAAACTTGAAACTTAGCAGTCTTCTTTTTCCTTCAATGCCAAAATTGCTAATATTACTTAAGTGAAAAACTCACACATTCTAAAGCTTACCAATCATCAACAAATAATCTAAGCACAGAAATGATTGAATAAAATAACTTGAGGAGCATTGTTGGTAAAAGAAAAAAAAAAGATGAGGAAGTATACATGTTACATGTGTTTGAAAACTCTTTAGAGTGTTCCTGTGAGAATGTTAAGTTTACTTATTTCATTGAGAAATATGAACCTGGACACACCAAACACAATGAGATGAGTTTACATGCGGTATTTGTCAGACTTAGACACATTTCATAAGCTACATGTTTTCTCATGCTTCCTCCTCATTAGTAAAGTACTCTTAAGCCATTTATAAAACGAATGCCATGTTTATTTTCCAGGACACATGACACATGGAAGAGAAAAACTAAAGATGACTGAGAAAACCCTGAAGATATTTAACTTAACCTTTATTTACAGACAGGAGTATGAATGAATACCTAGAAGACATCGCTTATTTATTAGAATAGGCACTTTTATATGAACTAGTCTAAAATATATTTATTATTGGGGTGTGCATATATGTGTGTATGCATATATGTGTGCATATTTATGTTCTTGTGTGAGCTAGGCTGCTGTGTATGTAAAGGCCATAGGATGACTGTCAGGAGTTGGATCCCTCTTTCCTTGGTCTCTCTCACTGTTTCTGTTGCTCTGTGTGTTCCACTCTGGCTGGCTTGTGTTTTCCAAGGCTGTTCGACTCTCTCAGCCTCTTCTCTGGATTTAAAGGTACTGAGATTACATATGTGAGACTTTTGCTGCTTGTTGTGTTTTCTAAGATGGAACTCAGATCATTAGGCTTGTACGGCAACTGCTTTGACACAGTGAGCCATCTTCATGGCCCATATATGAATGAGTTTGTTTCTTAGCAGTTCAGAATGAAAATGATAAAGAAAAAAACCTGAACAGCAGCAATTCCTTGGGATGTGAGCTTTCTCTTTTTCTAAAGCCAGGCATGATCCTTATAACCTGCCATTTAAAGCTTGTGTTACTTTACCTCTTTACAAAGATTGCTGTTTGGTAATGTGCTAGCCTGTGGTAGAGAACTGACATTATTTTGCTCAGGTCTGTGATGTTACAGTTTTTATACTGCAATTAGCAGTATGAATTAGCTTCTGGAAAAGACATGCTAGCTTGGTTTTAATTATGTTTAGCAGCAGAAAAGTGATGTCTTTTTTTTTTAAGGCACATTGTTCATTTGTTTGAAGGATGAAAACTACAGCCCTTTTGGACTAGTAGATTCAGGCATGTCTAATATCTATCTGTAATTAGTGATAATAAAGTTTATAGTCTAATCATTTGAATATCAAAGATGTTGGTTCCTCTCATGACCACTCTAATTACTCCATTGTCTTTATATTCTACCTCATTATCATTTACTTTTCTATCATCATAAAAATTCTATAGTTGTATAAACATCTTCTATGTGTATTAAGCATGTCAACTACTTCAGGTGTTATTCTTACTTTCTAATGAATTTTCATTTAAATTTTAGAACATGGTTGGCAAATGAACTACTGTGATAAAGAACATAAGAAAGATGTAAAAACTATTTTCATGGCTGGGTTTTAGGAATGGAAGGTCTGGAACACCCACAGTATTGCAGAGAATCATCTTGTATCTTACAGTAAAATATTGTGCTTTTCAAGGTGGTGGTAATTACCTTTATGTGCATTACCCTTCTAGAGTCATCAGGTGGCAACTCTTCCTTAGAATGAAGAATAACTTCAGAATTTTTAAATTGTTCATGAGCCATCTCCTTGAAGCCTTTTCGGAAGCGTTCTTTCAGAGGCTTGGACTGCTGTGCATTCTGCTCGCCTCCTGTTGCCTCATCTGTTCTCATAGAAGGCTGTGGCCGGAAAGATGCATATTCAATATTGTACTCCTTCTCCATGTCTTGTTCTTGAGATACTTTCTGCTAAGAAAGAGGAGGGTTACTCTGATTGATTCAACCACATGAGTTTTGTGTTTTGGAGTACTTGTTTTCAGAATGGACTTTCTTTTGGTCATTTCATTACAGGATACAAGCCCAGAAATAAGGAGTGTAGAGTGAAGTCCTTCCATGGTCTAATCCCATGGAACACATTGCATACAACTTTCATAATAATATTGATTTGCTATATGGAAATGAACAACAGTGGTACAAATGAGAATGGGACCTATAGGATCCGATTTTTGAATGTCTGGTAGGTTTGGTAGGGCTGCTTTGCTAAGGATTCAGAGGCATGGTATGGATGGAAAAGGTATGTCACTGAAGGTCTTCCCAACTCTACCTCTGCCTCATACTTCTAGATCAGATATAAGCTCTCAGCTGCTGCTTTAGTGCCATTCCTGCATGCTTGCTGCCAAGATACCAAGTATGATGGTCATAGACTAACCCTTTGAAACTGTAAGCACACCTCCAATATAATGCTTTCTGTGGTAAGTTGCCTCAGTCATGGCATCTTTTCACACCAGTAGAATATTTTAAGACTATAGCCTATATGAAGAACCACTGTGCTGATTTTATGCCTTCTTCTCTCTCTCTCTCTCTCAATATAGACACTGAAAACTTCTAGAGACCACTAAGCAGACATAACTCCCTAAAATTGGCCTGAGTGACTGGTAATAGGAAACTACAAATTTAATCCCTGGAAATGCTTTTTTAGTTCAACCTAACTTAATGTATATTACTGACACTTTGTTCATAATGCCAAACTTTATTCAGGTGTCTTAAATTTGAAGATACATGTATCATTTGGGGACATTATACAAATGGGTAAAAATTTATATTATATTATATTATATTATATTATATTATATTATATTCAGAATAAGACTGATGTGTCCAACCAACATTTCAGCATTACTGAGAGAAGGCTCATTAAGTCCCACACCTAAATGAGTAGATATAGACAACTGAGAACTGCTGAGGGAAGAAGACAGTTTTCTTCCAAGATGTAACCCTATGAGGCTATTCATGAACCAATAATTTTCCTACATATGCACTCCTAAGTGGACTCTATTTTTCAAGAAAATGTGAATTTGGAAAGGAATAGTGCTGGTGGCAGATAGGGAAGATTTGGAGGGGAGTAAAGTGTGGGTGGATCTGATCAAAATTTATTATATGCATTTATAACATTTTCAAACAGTAAAATAAATTAATTAAAAAATGATGTTCTCTTTATCAATAGAGACAGAGTACAAAGAATTTAGTGACTGGGTTAAAAAAGATAACTAGAGCCCCAAACTGCCCCAATATCAGTATTTCAAAACAATTTATATGACATTATTTGATTATATATGATGTTATTAACTAAGTTGGAGACAAGAGCTAACAGAATAGAAGAATAGACAGATACATGTCAGCACATTGTCTTCAGTTTGTCATATGAAATTTGAGGCACAGGACTTGGAAGAAAGAACCAAATCACTAAAGTAGAAGGAGGTATTCTTACATGGAAAAAGTACATGCATTAAAGCACATAAATATTTGCAAAAAATACTTAAAATGCAAACCTACACAGAATTCTGACATATTGCGTATGAAATTCCAGAGGCAGGAGAACCACGAATCAAGCTATCCAGTGATAGAGGGCTTCCCAGCTGATTATATGCTGTTTTATAACCTTTGAATTACAGGAGCTACTGCTCTTAAGGTTTACTACAACTTGGCACATATCTAATATCGAAACTATAGTTAGTTATGTTTTGATTTCTGATGCAGACATGGGCTCACAGATGCATCTTTGCCCTCGAATGAAATATATAGTTTTATAAATCAAATTACCATTATTTTTGTTTTTCCATTAAAAATATGATGTAGTCCTTCTTCCTTAGGACAAACATTACTTTCTTGTTGTTCAAGCACTTCACAAATTTTCACTTTGAAATCTTTTTTAATGTCTTCTTTAAGATGTACATACTGTGATTCACTGTGCACATGCTCGACTTCCTTTGCTGTCTTGGCAGCAGCCTGCTTCCCATGCTGTAGGGATTTGCTGTCAAATTTATTCGTTAGTGTTTGCTCCTTAGGTATTTTCTGAAGATGAAAAAGTGGATTGTTTCACATTGCAGGAAATGACTCTGTCCTTACATATTACAGTACATGGATGAAGAAAAAGGAGCAGCTACTTAATATTTACTAGTTAATTTTCTTCATTTGCGCTTTGCTAGTCACACCATTACTAACTATTAATAAGAAATGAAAACAATTTTCTTTCATATAAAGTAGGAGAAAAACATGAACCAACATAATTAACTTAGTAGTGATTACAATGTTGTTTACAGTAAACATACTTTACTTGATAAATCTTCTAAAAATAAATTAGATGATTTTTAATAATGCAAAGAATGCTTCATGTAAGCATTACCCAACCTACAAATGTGGAACTGTGAGAATACATTTAAGCCCTTTTTCTGTTTATCAATAAATAGCTAACAGGCACAAGCCTAAGTTATTGGGAACCCAAGTTACTACACAGCATCAAAAGCAAAACAAATGACTAAATTTTCCTTTGCATTGTAAACTGTGTAGTTTATAGTTACAAGGAGTGATGTGTAATATACATTAACAAATCATAAATTGGAAAATGAATCTGGCCCAGCCAGGTACTAGCCAGAAAAGTATCAGGGAATAGTAAATGACAATGTCTTCATGGCAGAGCACTTGTAAAGCATAATTCATACACAAAGAACAGGTAGCCTTAATTGTAAACTTCACATGATTTCCAGAAGATATATTTATAAGACATGCTGAACTTATGAATAAAAATGTGAAATATATATATATATATATATATATATATATATATATATATATATATATATATATATGTCATACTATACATATATAGTAGAAATATTTATATAGACCTATAGTAGTTAAAAGAACATGTTACTGACATGAAAATGTTGATCAGTAAAATAGAATTTGAGGGTCCACATATAAACATACAGCCTAAACTCATATAGCCACCTTATTTTTGACAAAGAGGACAATAACACACCTTGTTGTAAAGACAGCATCTTCAACAAATGGTAGTGATTAAACAGGGAGGATACATGTAGAAGAATGAAACTTGACTCTTATTATCTCACCCTGAACAAAACTAAAATCCATTTAAATTGAGGATCTTAATATAAGATCTGGGACCCTGTTAGATAGACATGTTTCAATTGGAATAGCCATAGAGGTCAGCATTAAACTGACTCCTAATGACATACCCATCTCATCCATTAATCCCATAGACTAGTGTGTGTACATGTGCACTCATCAGAGAAGATTCTTTTTACAATAGATAGTGATTGACAGAGACACTTGTCTTTTCAAAATGCCCTAAATGAAACACCTGTCCCCCATACCCTCTCCTAAGGGTTCATGAGTCACTGCAGAAGAGTGGAGAAAAGAATATAAGAGCCAAAAGTGATGGATAGCTACAAAGAAGCAATATTTTCTGAAAGAATCAAGGTAGTAGAATATATGAACTCCACAGCAGTTGTGATAACATGTGTAAGACCAGTGTGAGCCCAAACCACAGAAAGGAAAAAAAATCCGATATGAAAAGGCAAGGTGAACATGAAGCATCATCCATTGCTGCGAGGAGAGAGAGAGTTAGTCTTCTTTAAGGGTGTATGTAGCCCCATCAGGTGACTCATATTTCAGTAGGTAGCAACACAAATCTGACTCTAAGAAATTTAGAGGAAAAAACTGAGGATACAAAATTGTTTTGTAGAAAAGAGGGACATAATCTTTGAGTAAATGTAAGATGAATGTGATCAAAATACATTGGATGAAATTCTCAATGACCTAAAAAGAAGTGCAAATCTAAACAAATTTCTGAAACATTTAAAGTAATTCAGGGTAGAAAGGGAAAAAAAAAAACCACGAGATTTCAATTATCCCCCTGCATACCTCTTTAACTACAGAAATATGTCTTCTTATTTCAGTTGCCTGATTTGTTGCTTTGAAGTGTATAAACCACTGCACTTGGGTTTACTAGATTTAAGTACAAATCTAGCATCAAAATTTCAATTATTTGTGTTTTGACTTGCTTACATCAAATATCATTTCAACCATAACAACGCTCCGTTCCCTCACTACTATTATTGTCATTTATTTTTGTGTCAGTGCTAGAATTCTTATTTGTGTTTAAACCATGCATCTTTAATATTTGCTATTCTCATAGTTTAAACTATTTGCATATAAATCTTGGACAATGACTAACAAGAGTGTTCCTGTGACAAAGAGAACAAGGATGTGCAAGGGCATGTTAAAGGCCAGGCTCTTTTGTTTGAAAGCCCTCTGCAGTACCTCAGAGAGAAGTACCTTCTACATCCATACTTCATGAAACAGACCATTTTCAAATTAGGGGAAACTACTTACCATTGAGTGTGTTCTTCCTGCAGAGGTACTAGGTAATGGTTCTGCATCAGAAGCATCAGATTCAGAGTTTTCAGTACCTTCTTTCATCCTCTCCTTTAATCTTTCCTTGAGGTACTGGTTAAAAAATGAATACTGTGTTGCAACTAGCTGGGCCCATTTTTCTTCATTTGAGTCCTCAGATGGAGGCTGGAAATGGACAGTTGTATATTCCCTGTCACATTGATTTTTTTTTCTTGGTCTTAAGCTATTTTCTACATATAAGAAAGCTGGAATATACATTTACTTGTAGTACTCTCAGGTTTTGTTTGTTTGTTTGTTTGGGGGGCATATGTCTTCAAATGATTCTTTTTCATTTAGTAGACACCAGATAGTAACAGAAAAAAAAATAGAACTAAGAACATTTTCATAGTTGCTTGTCCTTATAAATGCTTAGCTACTCACAGATTAATGATCTATCATTAAAAAGTAAAAATAGTTACATCCTCCCCTCACATATGCCATCTCAACACCCAGAGATATGCTTTAGACCCTCAACCTCTGACTTTAGCTGGTGAGTGCCTCCCTTTTTTCCCCCCTCTGCCATATCCACACCCTTAGGCATAGCTCCAGACCATGGCTTACATTGGCTTTGCCTGGTATAGGCCCAGTCTAGCAGCTCATGCACAAGCTTTATCTGGCCTAGCTCCAGTCCACAGCTTTGGTATTGGTCCTACTAAAACAAGCTATAATCTGACACCAGACACACAACTGAAGAAAGGCTACAAGATGACATCAGGTTTAAAAAAAATCACTTGCTCAGAGATTAATAAAATAGAAACAAGTGAAACAATAGAATTGCTTAATCTAATCCTGGTTGTTTGTTTGTTTGTTTGTCTGTTTTTTCAAGACAGGATTTCTCTATGTAGTCTTTGCTGTCCTGAAACTCACTCTGTATACCAGACTGTCCTAGAACTCTAAGATCATCCTGACTTCTCAGATTAAAGGCATGCACCACCAACTGGCTAGAGTTAGTTCTTTAAGAAGATAAATCAACAATCTTTACCCAACAAACTAAAAGAAGGAAAGACATAAATTGGGAAACATTATAACAGGCATCAAGAAATTCAGAATATGGGCTGGAGAGATGGCTCAGCAGTTAAGAGCACTGGCTGCTTAGTCTTCCAGAGGTCCTGAGTTCAATTCCTAGCAACAACATGGTGGCTCAAAACCATCTGTAATGGTATATGATGCCCTCTTCTGGTATGTCTGAAGACAGCTACAGTGTACATATATAAATGAAATAATTAAATCTTTAAAAAAAAAAAAAGAAAAGAAAAGAAATTCAGAATATAGTAAAAGAATGCTTTCAAACAATGTGTTCCTGGATTCAGATGATAAGAACACTGGCTGCTTTTCCAGAAGTTCTGGATGCTTGATTCCATTCCCAGCACCTATTTAGTGGCTCACAATAGTCTAACTAGAGTAGAGAATTCAGTGCCATTTTCTTGCCTCCATAGGTACTATATGGACATGGTACACAAACACACTTGCAGGCAAAAGACCAATGCACATAGGAATAACTAAAAACATAGATGGTCAAAATTATTTTAAAAACCTATCCTCCATTGAGTTGGAAAAACCTAAAAGAATTGCACCAATTTCCAGATTCATCCAAACTACCAAAATATTGAACCAAAATGAGATCAACAACCTAAATGGACCCATATAAATGAGAAGATTAAAACAGTAACAAAATATTGGGTCCCAGGTCGCTCAGACCCAGTCTGTGCAGGTCAGCTAGCAGACTGCAAAGGTTGGGTGAGCAAACTGCTGAGCAGTGCACCTTTTGGGACAGACCCAGCTCTGGGCTCTTGATATCCCGGCACCCTCCCTGCCTGAGGACAGTTCTCCAACTGGGAGAGCTTTCTCTGCCAAAACTTGTGAGAGAGCCATATTGGGTCCCAGGCCACTCAGACCCAGTATGCACAGGTCAGCTCACAGACTACAAAGGGTAGCTCAGACCCAGTCTGCACAGGTCAGTTCTCGGACTGCAAAGGGTGAGTGAGCAAATGACTGAGCAGTGCATCTTTTGGGACAGACCTAGCTCTGGGCTCTAGATATCCCGGCAACCTCCCCACCTGAGGACAGTTCTCCAACTGGGAGGGCTTTCTCTGCTGGAACTTGTGAGAGAGCCATATTGGGTCCCAGGTCACTCAGAGACCAGTCTGTTCAGGTCAGCTCACAGACTACAAAGGCTCCCACAGAGACCAGTCTGTGCAGGGGAGTGTGCAGACCGCAGAGGCAACACATCTTCTAGGACAAGCCCTATATAGGGTCTTCAACTTTACCTAAGAGGCAGGTCTGAACACCAAAACTCTGTGCACCTTCCCTGCAAAAGGAGAGCTTGCCTGCTGAGACTACTCTAACCACTGAGATTCAGGAGAGAGCTGGGCTCCCAGGTCTGCTGACAGAGGCCAACAGAATCACACATGGAACAAGATCCAACCAGAGACAACTATAACAACCAACTCCAGAAATTACCAGATGGTGAAAGGCAAACATAAGAATCTTAATAACAGAAACCAAGACCACTCACCTTCATCAGAACCCAACACTCCCTTCAGCCAGTCCTGGATACCCCAACACACCCAAAAAGCAAGACTCAGATTTAAAATCATATATCATGGTGCTGGTAGAGGACATGAAGAAGGACATGAAGAAGGAAATGAATAACTCACTTAAAGAAATGCAGGAGAACAATGCTAAAGAGGTAAAAGTCCTTAAAGAGGAAACACTAAAATCCTTCAAAGAACTACAGGAAAACACAACCAATCAGGTAATGGAATTGAACAAAACTATCCAGGACCTCAAAAGGGAAATAGAAATAATAAAGAAAACCCAAAGTGAGACAACTTTGGAGATAGAAACACTAGGAAAGAAATCAGGAACCATAGATGTGAGCATCAGCAACAGAATACAAGAGATGGAAGAGAGAATCTCAGGTGCAGAAGATTCCATAGAGAACATGGGCACAACATTCAAAGAAAATGCAAATGCAAAAAGATCCTAACTCAAAACATCGAGGAAATCCAGGACACAATGAGAAGACCAAACCTACAGATAATAGGAGTAGATGAAAAAGAAGATTCTCAACTAAAAGGGCCAGCAAATATCTTCAACAAAATAATAGAAGAAAACTTCCCAAACCTAAAGAAAGAGATGCCCATGAACATACAAGAAGCCTACAAAACTCCAAATACACTGGACCAGAAAAGAAATTCCTCCCAACACATAATTATCAAAACAACAAATGTACTAAATAAAGATAGAATAGTAAAAGCAGTAAGGGAAAAAGGTCAAGTAACATTTAAAGGCAGGCCTATCAGAATTACACCAGACTTCTCACCTGAGACTATGAAAGCCAGAAGATCCTGGACAGATGTTATTCAGACCCTAAGTGAAGACAAATGCCAACCCAGGTTACTATATCCAGCAAAACTCTCAATTAACATAGATGGAGAAATCAAAGTATTCCATGATAAAACCAAATTTCACACAATATCTTTCCACGAATCCATCCCTTCAAAGGATAATAAAGGGAAACCACCAAAACAAGGATGGAAACTGCACCCTAGAAAAAACTAAAAAGTAATCCTTCAACAATCCTAAAAGAAGACAGCCACAGAATAGAATCCCAACCTTAACAACAAAAATAACAGGAAGCAACAACTACTTTTCTTTAATTTCTCTTAATATCAATGGACTCAATTCCCCAATAAAAAGACATAGACTAATAGACTGGCTACAAAAACAGGACCCAACATTTTGCTACGTACAGGAAACGCACCTTAGGGAAAAAGACAGACACTACCTTAGGGTGAAAGGCTCGAAAAAAGTTTTCCAAGCAAATGGTCCAAAGAAGAAAGCTGGAGTAGCCGTTCTAATATCGGATAAAATTGACTTTCAACCCAAAGTTATAAAAAAACACAAGGAGGGGCACTTCATACTCATCAAAGGTAAAATCAACCAAGATGAACTTTCAATTCTGAATATCTATACTCCAAATACAAGGGCAGCCACATTCATTAAAGAAACTGTAGTAAAGCTCAAAGCACACATTGCACCTCACACAATAATAGTGGGAGACTTCAACTCTCCACTCTCACCAATGGACAGATCCTGGAAACAGAAACTAAACAGAGACACATGGACACTAACAGAAGT
Source organism: Mus minutoides (assembly GCA_902729485.2). Lineage (NCBI taxonomy): Eukaryota > Metazoa > Chordata > Mammalia > Rodentia > Muridae > Mus > Mus minutoides. Next base: position 74,614 of record CACVCL010028623.1, read on the forward strand.
CATGAAATAAATGGATTTAACAGATATCTACAGAACATTTTATCCTAAAACAAAAGGATATACCTTATTCTCAGTGCCAAATGACCATATAAAATTGGTCACGAAACAGGCCTCCACAGATACAAAATATTGAAATTATCCCATGCATTCTATCTGACCACCATGGACTAAGGCCAAAATTGACCATATAATTGGTCACAAAACAGGCCTCCACAGATACAAAAATATTGAAATTATCCCATGCATCCTATCTGACCACCATGGACTAAGGCTGATCTTCAATAACAACATAAATAATAGAAAGCGAACATTCTCATGGAAACTGAACAACACTCTACTCAATGATTCCTTAGTCAAGGATGAAATAAAGAAAGAAATTAAAGACTTTCTAGAGTTTAATGAGAATGAAGCCACAACATACTCAAACTTATGGGACACAATGAAGGCAGTCCTAAGAGGAAAACTCATTGTTCTGAGTGCCTCCAAAAAGAAACTAGAGAGAGCATACACTAGTAACTTGACAGCACACCTAGAAGCACTAGAATGAAAGGAAGCAAATTCACCAAAGAGGAGTAGACGAGAGGAAATAATCAAACTCAGGGCATAAATCAACCAAGTAGAAACAAAAAGAACTATTCAAAGAATTAACCAAACCAGGAGCTGTTTCATTGAGAAAATCAACAAGATAGATAAACCCTTAGCCAGACTCACTAGAAGGCACTGGGGCAGTATCTTAATTAAGAAAATCAGAAATGAAAAAGGAGACATAACAACGGAACCTGAGGAAATCCAAAACATCAACAGATCCTACTACAAACGGCTATACTCAACAAAGCTAGAAAACCTGGATGAAATGGACAATTTCCTAGACAGATACCAGGTACCAAAGTTAAGCCAGGATCAGATAAACGATCTGAACAGGCCCATTTCCCCTAAGAAATAGAAGCAGTCATCAATAGTCTCCCAACCAAAAAAAGCCCAGGACCAGATGGGTTTAGTGCAGAGTTCTACCAGACCTTAAAAGAAGACCTAATTCCACCTCTCCTCAAACTATTCCATGAAATTGAGACAGAAGGTACTCTACCCAATTCATTCTATGAAGCCACAATTACTCTGATACCTAAACCACACAAAGATCCAACAAAGAAAGAGAACTTCAGACGAATTTCCCTCATGAATATCAATACAAAAATACTCAATAAAATCCTTGCAAACCGTATCCAAGAAAACATCAAAACGATCATCCATCATGACCAAGTAGGCTTCATCCCAGAAATGCAGGGATGGTTTAATATACGGAAATCCATCAACATAATCCACTATATAAACAAACTCAAAGACAAAAACCACATGATCATCTCCTTAGATGCTGAAAAAGCATTTGACAAAATCCGACACCCTTTCATGATAAAAGTCTTGGAAAGATCAGGAATTCAAGGCCCATACCTAAACATAATAAAAGCAATATGCAGCAAACCAGTAGCCAACATCAAACTAAATGGAGTGAAGCTGGAAGCAATCCCATTAAAATCAGGGACTAGACAAGGCTGCCCACTTTCTCCCTCCCTATTCAATATAGTACTTGAAGTCCTAGCCAGAGCAATTCGACAACAAAAGGAGATCAAGGGGAAACAAATTGGAAAGGAAGAAGTTAAAATATCACTGTTTGCAGATGATATGATAGTATATATTCAGGACCCCAAAAACTCCACCAGAGAACTCCAAAACCTGATAAACAGCTTCAGTGCTGTGGCTAGATATAAAATTAACTCAAAGAAATCAATGGCCTTTCTCTACACAAAGGATAAGAGGGCTGATAAAGAAATTAGGAAATCAACACCCTTCACAATAGTCACAAATACTATAAAATACCTTTGTGTGTCTCTAACTAAGGAAGTGTAACAAGAACTTCAAGTCTCTGAAGAAAGAAATGGAAGAAGATCTCAGAAGATGGAAAGATCTCCCATGCTCATGGATTGGCAGGATTAATATAGTCAAAATGGCTATCCTGCTGAAAGCAATCTACAGATTCAATGCAATCCCCATCAAAATTCCAACTCAATTCTTCACTGAGATAGAAAGGGCAATTTGCAAATTCATCTGGAATAATAAAAAACCTAGGATAGCAAAAACTATTCTCAACAATAAAAGAACCTCTGGGGGAATCACCATGCCTGACATTCAGCTGTACTACAGAGCAATTGTGATAAAAAAAAAAAAAAACTGCATGGTACTGGTACAGCAACAGACAGATAGATCAATGGAATAGAATTGAAGACCCAGAAATGACTGCACACACCTATGGTCACTTGATCTTTGACAAGGGATCTAAAACCATCCAGTGGAAAAAGAACAGCATTTTCAACAAATGGTGCTGGCACAGCTGGCTGTTATCATGTAGAAGAATTCGAATTGACCCATTCTTATATCCTTGTACAAAGCTTAAGTCTAAGTGGATCAAAATCCTCCACATAAAACCAGACACACTGAAATTTATAGAGGAGAAAGTGGGGAAAACCCTCGAAGACATGGGCAGAGGGGAAAGATTCCTAAACAGAACAGCAATGGCCTGTGCAGTCAGATCAAGAATTGACAAATGGGACCTTATGAAATTGCAAAGCTTCTGTAAGGCAAAAGACACAGTCAGCAAGACAAAAGGGCCACCAACAGATTGGGAAAGGATTTTTACCAATCCTAAATCTGATAGGGGTCTTATATCCAACATCTACAAAGAGCTAAAGAAGTTGGACTCCAGAAAAACGAATAACCCCATTAAAAAATGGGGTACAGAGCTAAACAAAGAATTCTCAAGTGAGGAATTCCGAATGGCTGAGAAACACCTGAAAAAATGTTCAACCTCCTTAATCATCAGGGAAATGCAAATCAAAACAACACTGAGATTCCACCTCACACCAGTCAGAATGGCTAAGATCAAAAATTCAAGTGACAGCAGATGCTGGCGAAGATTTGGAGAAAGAGGAACACTCCTCCATTGCTGGTGGGGTTGCAAGCTTGTACAACCACTCTGGAAGTCAGTCTGGTGGTTCCTCAGAAAATTGGGCATAGTACTATCAGAGGATCCAGCAATACCTCTCCTGGGCATATACCCAGAAGATGTTCCAACTGGTAAAAAAAGACACATNAAAAAAAAAAAAAAAAAAAAAAAAAAAAAAAAAAAAAAAAAGGACACATGCTCTACTATGTTCATAGCAGCCTTATTGATAATAGCCAGAAGCTGGAAAGAACCCAGATGTCCCTCAACAGAGGAATGGATACAGAAAATGTGGTACATTTACACAATGGAGTATTATTCTGCTATTAAAAAATGAATTTATGAAATTCTTGGGCAAATGGATGTATCTGGAGGACATAATCCTTAGTGAGGTAACCCAATCACAAAAGAAGTCATTGGATATGTGCTCACTGGTAAATGGATATTAGTTCAGAAACTTAGAATACCCAAAATACAATTTGCAAAACACAAGAAAATCAAGAAGGAAGACCAGCGCGTGGATACTTCATTCCTCCTTTGAATAGGAAACAAAATACCCATGAAAGGAGTTACAGAGACAAAGTTTAGAGCTAAGATGAAAGGATGGACCATACAGAGACTAACCCACCAGAGGGGATCCATCCCATAATCAGTCACTAAACTCAGACACTATTGATTAGAACAGCAAGTGTTTACTGAAGGGACCCTGATACAGTTGTCTCATACAGAAGTGGATGCTCACAGTCATCTATAAGATGGAGCACGGGGCCCACATTGGAGAAGCTAGAGATAGAACCCCAGGAGCTGAAGGGGTCTCCAACCCTAGAAGAGGATCAACAATATGAACTAACGAGAACCCCCAGAACTTGTGTCTCTAGCTCCATATGTAGAAGAAGATGGCCTAGTCGGCCATCATTGGGAGGAGAGGCCCCTTGGTATTGCAATCTTTATATGCCCCAATACAGGGGAACGCCAAGGCCAAGAAGTGGGAGTGGGTGGGCAGGGGAACAGCACGGTGGGAGTGGGGAGGGAACTTTCGGGATAGCATTTGAAATGCAAATTATGAAAATATCTAATAAAAAATTGAAAAAAAAAAAAAGTAACCAAAAAACCTCTTGACAAAAAAAAAAAAAAAAGAAAGGGAGGCAGAGGCAGGCAGCCTGATCTATAGAGTGAGTTCCAGGGCAGCCAAGGCTACATAGAAACCCTGTCTCGAAAAACCAAAAAAAAAAAAAAGGAAAAAAGAAAAAAGAAAGAAAGGAAAGAAGGAAGGAAGGAAGAGAGAGAGAGAGAGAGAGAGAGAGAGAGAGAGAGAGGAAAAAGCCATGTCCAGATGGATTTACCACCGGATTCCACCCAGACTTTCAAGATTTACAGCTAATTCTTCTTAAATAATTTTTTTTAAAAGAAAAAGCAAGAAGAAGCTCTTCCAAATTCCTTTCTGTGAATCTAGTATTACACTAAAACTTAAAATCAAGACAAGACACAACAAAAAGTAAAACTACAAGAAAAGCAAAGATAATACAAATACAATAAATAATAATCTTAGAAAATGAGTAGCCTTTTTATATACCAATAACAAGCATGCTGAGAAAGACAGTCATAATAGTTCAAAAAAAACATATCTAGAAATAAACCTAACCAAGCATATCAAGCAGGCCTCAATAATGAAAATGTTAAGACACCAAAGGGAGGAAACATTGAGGATAATATTAGAAAATGCAAAGATCTTTCATCACTATTGTCCTCAAAAGGAAGTCCCAAAGGTACAGATTCTTTATAAAGCATAGATTGGAAGACTTCAACATTGTGAGAAATGGCTATTTTACCAGATTCAATGCAATTATAGTTGAAATTCCAATGGAATTATTCACAGAAATTGTGGAAAGATTTTTAATCTTCATATAGAAGCACAAAAGATCCTGGATAACCAAAATACCCAAGTAAAATGAACAATGCTTGGAGTGTCACTATAAATGACTCCAAGTTGTTCTACAGAACCATAGTAATAAAATCACCATGGTCCTGACACAGACACATTTAGAGATCATTGGAATAGAATAGAAAACCTAATTGTAAGGCCATGCAACTAAAGCCACATGCTTTTCAACCAAAACACCAAAAATACACATTGGTATAAATGTGGCACAAAGATTGAGGGCATAGTCAACCAGTTTTGAATTGGACTTGAGGCCTTTTTCATAGGCAATAAGTTATTCTTAATAATTAAAACCAGGCCAAAAGACAGTGACGTGGGAAGTCACAGACCCTAAGAAGGACGCTAATGGTGTTGTCTTGCTAAATGGACATGTTCTCAAACTGCTTTCTAAAAATTTATGGTTATTCATATAGAAGAGCACTTTTCAAATTAGTAGGTTTTACTGTAGAGTATGTTTTTCCTTCTGAGGTACTACTCTTCTTCAAAAACAACCTTAATTTCAGTTTTACCAGAGAGCCTACAAACCATCTTTGTTGTCTGTTTTTTGATGGGGCTGTCACTCTGAATATTCTTTTGCACCAACAACATATCATCACTATTGCCCTCAGAAGGAAGTCCCAAAGGTACAGATTCTCTATAAAGCATCTCTATTGCTAAGTCTAGAGATAGATTCTGCAGAAGAGATGGTAAATAATTAGTTTCTGAAACCACAAAGCACACACCCAGAGATATCTTCCTCCAACAAGGCCACACATACTCTAACAAAGACATACTTCCTAATAGTGCCACTCCCTGTGAGTCTATCAGGTCCATTTTCATTCAAGCAACCACATATAAAATAGCAAATATAAATTTTGAAAACCAAATTGAATTACACTTCAAAGAAAGATTTAGCTTTGATTTCTTGACCATATTAAAACCAAAGTAATTAATGGATTTATTGGGTATAATAATTATTTCTAATGTGACCTCTTTTTTTTTCTAATGTTGAGGTTAGATGCTTCAAGGCAATTAGCTAGTTGCAGTGATGAGCATTTGATGTAAGTGGTCTGCAAAAATACCTATCTCTTCTGCTTGCTTCCTACCTTCTAAGTGAGCTTTAAAACAGAAAAAAGGGATATTACTTTTTTAGTTGTTTTTACAAAACTCTAATAGAAATTACTGCTGGGTGGTGGTGGCACACACCTTTAATCCCAGCACTTGGGAGGCAGACACAGGCGAATTTCTGAGTTCAAGGCCAGCCTAGTCTACAAAGTGAGTTACAGGACAGCCAGGGCTATACAGAGAAACCCTGTCTCAAATAAATAAATAAATAAATAAATAAATAAATAAATAAATAATAAAAATTAATTATTTAATGAGGGAAATCTCATGGCTGCCAGAAATTTCAGGATATTACAGTGTTGAAGGCAAGTAGGTTGACTTGGTCTGTGTCAGTGGTCATTTATTTCTCACACTGTGGTAGACCAGGAAGCAGACCACTCGGAAAGGTGCCAGAAGTGTTGATTACCATTAAAATTCATCATAGGCAACCTTCTTCTGGAAGGTAGGCCATATCCCAAAGGTTAAACAATTACCCAAGACAGGAACAAAATGTTCAAACATGCAACTCTCTCTCTCTCTCTCTCTCTCTCTCTCTCTGTGTGTGTGTGTGTGTGTGTGTGTGTGTGTGTGTGTGTGTGTGTTTTAATACTAAACTATCTTTAGTCAGAGTGTAAATCAGAGGTCCATGAGATGGCTAAGTGGATAAAAATACTTACTAGCAAGATTGACAACCCAAATTTGATTGATCCTTGAGACTGACATGGTCTGAGGAGATAACTGACAACCACTTCTTATATCTTCACTTATACTATAATCATTTCTATATCAAACATATTTGTTCTAGGGGCCAAGGTATGGCTTAGTAGTTTAGAACACTTGTGGCTCTTGCAGAAAATCTCGGTTCAATTCAGAGCTTCCATATGGTAGCTGACAACCACTTGTAAGTTTGATTTCTGGGCATACAATGCTCTCATTTGACCTCTGTGGGCAATAGGCACACACAAAGTACCCAGATAGAATGCAGGCAAAACATCCATGTACATAAAATATATAAACTAAAGCACAAACATGTTGATTATTTTCATGTTAACTGTAACTACTCTAAGAGCCTTTATTATTTATTACCTTTATTTTGATGACTTCTCCTGACTTGTATTAAAAGTATGTCCACTTTCTGAATTTTTATTTCCACAGCTTAACTTATTTTTATTTACATCTTAGAAAGTGACTAGCAAGGTGTTTCCAGGAATGAAGGTGTGAAGAAGGTACAGGACATTTTTGAGGCTAGGCTTCTCTTTTCTGACACCACCTTCAATACCGCAGACATAAGTACACATGTGCATCTCCACACAAACGCACACACACACACACACACACACACGCACACACACACAAGCAAGTATGTCACTTCCCATTAGTGGAAATTACCTTTATGGGTGTTTGTCCTTCAGAGGTAATAGGTAGCGGCGCTCCCTGAGAACAAACATTAGCTTCACTTCCTAAAAGCTTTTGAACTTTGTTCTCCACACTTTTTCTGACCAGTATGCTCTGATGTAAAAACCTCGTTGAAGTTTTTATAGAGATACACTCAGTGTTATTTACATTCTTTTCTGGGTCTTTAGATACTTTCTGTAATGGAAAAATTAAAAAATTAATTTTATTTTTTATGCTGAGGTTATTATATTTTATTATTTTTATGCCGAAATTATTTATTGTTTATTTACATTTCAAATGTTATCCACTTTCCCAGTTTCTGCTCCCAGAAACCCCCTATCCCATCTTCCCTCCCCCTGATCCTATGAAGGTTTTCCCCCACTGACCCACCCGTCCAGCCCCTCTGCCCTGGCATTCCCTTATACTGGGGCATCGAGCCTTTACAGGACCAAAGGCAATCCTCTGCTACATAGCTGGGTCCTCAGGTAGTACTATATCCAGTTTTCTGAGGAATTGCAAGACTGATTTCCAGAGTGGTTGTACCAGCTTGCAATCCCACCAGCAATGTTCCTCTTTCTCCACATCCTTGCCAGCATCTGCTGTCACCTGAATTTTTTATCTTAGCCATTCTGACAGGTGTGTGGTGAAATCCCAGGGTTGTTTTGACTTGCATTTCCCTGGTGACTAAGGATGCTGAACATTTCTTTAGGTTCTTCTCAGCTATTCAGTATTCCTCAGTTGAGAATTCTTTGTTTAGCTGTGTACCCCATTTTAATAGGGTTATTTGGTTCTCTGGAGTCTATTAACTTCTTTGTATATATTAGATATTAGCCCTCTATCAGATGTAGGGTTGGTTAAGATCTTTTCCCAATCTGTTGATTGCCTTTTTGTCTTCTTGACAGTGTCCTTTGCCTTACAGAAGCTTTGAAAATTTGAGGTTCCATATTTCAATTTTTGATCTTACAACATAAGCTATTAGTGCTCTGTTCAGGAAATTTTCCCATGTGCCATGTGCTCAAGACTCTTCCCACTTTCTTTTCTATTAGTTTCAGTTCATCTAGTTTTATGTGGATGTCCTTGATCCGCTTGGACAAGAGCTTTGTACAAGAAGATAAGAATGGATCAATTTGCATTCTTCTACATGCTAACCACCAGTTAAACCAGCACCATTTGTTGAAAATACTGTCTTTTTTTCCACTGCATGGTTTTAACTCCTTTGTCAAAGACAAAGTGATCAAAGGTGTGTGGGTTCATTTCTGGATCTTCAATTCTCTCCCTGTTTTTCTAGGGTGTAGTTTCCCTTTTTGTGTTGGTGTTTTCCATCTGTTACTCTTCATATGGCTGGATTTGTGGAAAGATTGTGTAAATTTGGTTTTGTCATGGAATATCTTGGTTTCTCCATGTATGGTAATTGAGAGTTTTGATGGGTATAATAGTCTGTGCTGGCATTTGTGTTCTATTAGGGTCTATATGAGTTCTGCCCAGGATCTTCTAGCTTTCATAGTCTGGTGAGAAGTCTGCTGTAAATCTGATAGGTCTGTCTTTATATGTTAATAGACCTTTTCCCCTTACTGCTTTTAATATTCTTTCTTTAGTGTGTTTGAAGTTTTGATTATTATGTGACAAGAGGAATTTCTTTTCTGGTCCAATCTATTTGGAGTTCTGTAGGCTTCTTGTATGCTCATAGACATCTCTTTTTTGGGTTAGGGAAGCTTTCTTTTATTATTTTGTTGAAAGTATTCACTGGCCCTTTCAGTTAGGAATCTTTGCTCTCTTCTATACTTATTATCCTTAGGTTTGGTCATCTCATTGTATCCTGGATTTCCTAAATGTTTTGGGTTAGGAGCTTTTTGCATTTTGCATTTTCATTAACTGTTATGTCAATGTTTTTATGGCATCTTCTGCACCTGAGATTCTCTCTCCTTTCTTGAATTCTGTTAGTGATCCTTGCATCCATGACTCCTGGTCTCTTTCCTGGGTTTTCTATCTCCAGTGTACTCTCCCTTTGTGATTTCTTTATTATTCCTATTTCCATTTTAGATCCCGGATTGGTCAGTTCCTTCACCCATTTAGTTGTGTTTTTCTGTAGTCTTTAAGGGATTTTTGTGTTTCCTCTTTAAGGGCTTCTAGCTGTTTACCTGTGTTCTCTTATATTTCTTTAAGGGAGTTATGTCCTTCTTAAGTTCTTCTATTAACATCATGAGATGTGATTTTAAATCAGAGTCTTGCTTTTCTGGTGTGTTGCAGTAACCAGGGTTCGCTGTGATGGGAGAGCTAGGTTCTGATGATGCCAAGTAGCCTTGGTTCTTATGTTCTTATAAGACTTGTTGCTTATGTTCTTGCCCTTGCCTTTTGCCTTCTGGTTATCTCTGGTGTTAGCTGGTCTTGCTGTCTCTGACTTTGGCTTTTCCCTCGTGCATACCTGTGTGTCAGTAGTCCTGGGAGACCAGTTCTCTCTGGGAGGAATTTGGGTATGGAGAGTTGTGGTACAAGGTCAGCTCTGGGGTACAAACAGAGATTAGAATCCTTTCCCCAGCTCATCCTTGGTTCCTGTTTCCTGATGGCTCTGGAAGGGTCCCTCTTGGACCAGGAATTTGAAGAGAAGTGGTGGTCTTACCTCTGCTGGCAGGTATCTAAGCACTCCTGGGAGACCAGCTCTCTCTTGGCAGAATTTGTATATGTAGTTCTGTGGCATAGTATCTATTCTAAGCACAGTCAGAGACCAGAAGACTCCTGTCCCAGGCATCCCCTCTGTTCCTGTGTTCTGAGGGTTCTGAGTGGGTTCCTCTGAGCAGCAGTGGTGGTCCTATCTGCACTCACAGGCCTGTCCACACTGTTGGGAGGCTCACTCCCTCCCAGAGCTATTTGGGTATGGAGCCCTGTAGCAGACCGGAGACAGAAACCCCTAGTTTCCTGTGTCCTGAGAGTTCTTGGTAGGTTCCTCTGAGCAGGAAGTCTCCTGTTCCAGGATGCTCCTTGGTCCCTGTGATCAGAGGGTTCAGGGCGGGTCCTACCTGTACTCACAGGCCTGTTCCAAGAATTAACTTTCTTACTTTCATTCAAAAATTGACTTTTTTGGGGGGGCATGTTTTCAACACTTCTTTATTCTTTCATAGTAACAGGGTATTGACACATAAAATGTAAAAACAAAAACAATGAAATGTCTTCAAATATGCTTATCTATTCACATATTACTAGAGCATCATTAAGAATTAAAATATTTATGCTAGCCTAGAATACAAGAAAATCATGAACTAAGAATCTTGGCCTTGTCATTGTAGTTTGGACTAAACTTAATTTATTATGTTTCAAAACTTCCAAACCCTGTATAAGATTATTATTAATATTAATATCCCCATTTTTATCAATCTTTGTCTTTTTCATGATTAAGAAGTATAAATGAACATTATTTTTCATTTATATGTTTCCTTTAAAAATTAATCAGTGATTTAATTACTACTGTTGTCCATATCATAGCACCTGTGAAACAGGTTTAGAAATCTTTTTGTCCATTATCCTCATTCAAAAATCATTAAAAATACAACTTACAATTCAGATAAACTCCCACTTTGGGTTTAGTTAACAAACATCTCTAGCAGCTCATGGTTATAAAGTCACTTTAAAGTGAATATGTATTATCTAAATAAAAGCCTTCTAATAATTCAGATCCTAAAATGTGGCACAAATAGTAAGTTTATAATATCTCAAAATGCAAAACAAAAATTATCAAAAATTAAAATGTTACTATAGTATATGAATCATCAATTCCAAAATGGATGACTAATTAAAGAAATTGTTTAACAGGATGAAGAGTTTTAAACATAATCTTAGTAGAATCAGATACAAAACACAGTGCAAGTGTTTTATAATGCTACTTAAGAGATTACAAATAGCTAAATTTCCACAATGTTTTGTTAATCTAAATATAGTTGGAAAGATGGAAACAGAGGTGAAGTTCTCATATATGATACTGAAATAAGAGTGTCCAAGGGAAGAAAAAAAACCTACTTGTATTTATGCTGAAGGTAAAGGTTCCTGGGAAATCCCTGGATCATTAAAATAACTGGACTCATTAAACTGTATTCACTCTAATGTGTATTTATTTCTGCAAACCACCCTTAGCAAAACATCTGAGATAGCCTTTTGTTGAAAAACTGTACTCAGTCTTCCACTCACTATGTGGTTACAGGCTATTCTCTTATTTAGCTACCACTAGCTGCAAGATCTTACTGATCACTTGGAATTTATAGAAAGTTTCACATCAACAAAATGATTTTCTCTGACCACCTTTCCATATAAAATTGAGATAGGTAGACTACTCTAATTTTAAGAAAATTTGTAAGAAAATAAATTTCAAAACTAGTATTTACCTTTATAATAGAAATACTGTCATTGTCCTCTATTGTAGGCCCAGGAATATCAGTGTCAGGTTTGTCAGGGAGCCTTTAAAATAAAAACATACAGTAATGGGTAGGTTTGGTCATTTGAGCAACTCTGGTGAAATATCCATTACCTATATATTGAGTGGTATTTTCATATTTATATAATTCGAAGTTAACAGGTGTTTTAAAGCTTTTGGTTCTCTTTGTGAGCTTTAACTTATCTCAATGTATAAAACATTCAATAAAATCTAATTCCTAATCTAATTTTTTTAAAAAGTCATCATCTTAAGAAATACCTCAGAAAATGTAAGTGCTTGCTGCCAACACATAACCTGAGTTTAAATCCTCAACATATGCATAAACACTTGGGTATGTTCTTGTAACCCCAGTACTGTGGTGGCACAGACAGGGGGATCATGGGGACTTGTTGACTTCAAGTAAAGCTCCAGGTTTAATGAGACATCTTATTGGACAAGGCAGAAATTGATAGAACAAGACACCAATATCCTACTCTTACATCCAAGCTTGCACACACAAATATATTTAACATATGCAACACATACACATGCACAGAGAGAAAGAGGGAGGGAGAGAGACTGAGAGAGAGAGAGAGAGAGAGAGAGATCAATTGCCAGTGTATTGACCTCTGCTTGTATAAATTATTTGTCTTAAAGTTTGAACTGATAATTTTCCTAACAAGTAAATAGGTTTGCTACCTAAACTGAAATGAATCCATTGCTTAAAAGGAGATAGAAAATTGACTGTCTTCTCCAGTGCCTGGCACTGATTGAAAACTAAGCTCTGTATGTCCTATATGTTTACTCCTCAATAAAGATTAAGTGCCTTGTTTATATAAATTGATAAAAGAATATAAAATAACACATTATATTGCTACAGAGACCCCTGTAACATCTCTGTGAGGGGTCCACATGTGTATATATGTGCTAGTATGTGTGTGTGTGTGTGTGTGTGTGTGTGTGTGTGTGTGTGTGTGTGTGTTTAGGACAGGAGACATCAGTGTTCTTCCTCCTTGGATTCCATCTACCACATAATGTTGTCTCACTAAAACAGGAGACAAATCAATTCTTCTATGTTGGTTTTTCAGCAAGTCATAAGGGATAATCATAACTCTGCCTCCTCAGTGTTGGATAGACACAGCGTGTGCAATCATGACTGTGCTTTTATTTGGGTGCAGAGATCAAACTCAGTACCTTCTGTTTATAAAAATTCACTTCATTAACAGGTCTCTCTCCTCAGCCCCAAACTGGTACCTTTTAAGAGATACCTTGATGTTTTCAGGTCCTCCAATTGGCCAGTCTAAACAGCAACAGCATTTTCAGGAGTCTTCATTTTTTGTTGTTTTAACGAGTTTTTCCAATAATTTTAGTGTCTCTAGATCTGAATTTTAGTATTAGCACTGTCAAATCTGTCATACACTCTGTTATTTTTATCACTTCTCTAAAACCCTCACTACTGCCCAAACTAGTGTTCTTCAATCCCTACTATCCACTGTAAATTCATTTCTATCCTCTTTTACTAGATTAAGTTACTATTTCCACACTCACCCTCCTCCCTGTGCCTTGTTACTTGTGCTCTCCTATTTCATTACTAAATATCCACATACCTGTGAATAAATAAAGAGACCACCTCCTCTAAAACTAGAGCTAGAGTACAAATTTCATTTCTGACACATGCTGTTTTTGACATAAGTTTCTTTCATGTGTTTGAACTTCGGGACCCCCAATAGAACAATTTAGACACAAGGAATTTGTCTTAGTTAGGGTTTTACTGCTGTGAACAGACACCATGAAAAAGATAACTCTTATAAGGACAACATTTAATCGAGGCTGGCTTACAGCCCACTCCCTGGGCAGAACATATACAATCCATCACAATCCACTCCCTGGCCTCCATAGTCTTGTTCAAACATATGAGTCTATGGGGGCCACATCTAAACATAGCATAATGCAAAATTCAACTTCTGGAGCCCTGTAGACTATAGCAGTCTCAACAATATTAAAAGTCCAAAGTTCAAGTTCTCTTCTGAGATTTACGAGAACACTTAACTCTAATCTCCAAAGCAAGACAGGAAAATCACGGGGCAAGGGGTGAAGGGGACTCCAAACTCTGCATCTCTAAGTCTGATGTCAAAGCACTCTTCAGATATCCAACTTCCCTATTCATCTTTGTTGACTGCAACAAACTACTTTCTCCTGGGAGGGGTTCCACTCCCTTTTAGCAGCTTTCCTCAGCAGATAGCCCATAGCTCTGGCATCTCAAACATCTTGGGGTCTCCAAGCAACTTCAATGTTACAACTTCTTGTTTCAATGTCTGGGATCCACAAATGACCTTCTGTGTTCCTCTGAGGGGCTGGCTTCACTTCTCCAGCTCTACTTTCTATAGCACTCTAAGCTCAGGTTGACCAACTTCACAGCTGCTACTGCTCTTGGTGATCATCCCACAGTACTAGCATCTCCAATACCCTGGAGTCTTCTGCTGCAACTAGACTTTACCAATAACCTCTCACAGGCTCTCTTCATGGTGCCAAATCTCAACTCCTTTGCATGATCTCTTCAGTCATGAACTGTCAACTGGAACTGGGATTGTACCTTCACCAATGGCCTTCCATGGCCTCTCAAAGTGCCAAGCCTCAGCTGCTCTTCATGACCCCTTCATGCCTTCAAAACCAGTACCACCTGCATGAGTCTTACACATTACCAAGTACAGCTGCAGCACAGGTTTCAACCTTGACTATCTCAGGAACACAACTTCTTTGTTCTTTCAGAAAAGACTTCCCAGAAATTTTCACCTCAGTGATGCTGGCCTCTTCTTAATCACTGCTAATTTCTTAGTTCCACTTAACCAGCAACAATTATCCCAATAGTTTTTGTTTTGTTTTGTTTTGTTTTGTTTTGTTTTGTTTTTTCTCCTCTTGACTATAAGGCCAGAGCCACATGGCTGAACCTGCTGAGTTCTGCTATTTGCAGGACCTGAAAAAAGGCCTCCTTGTTCTATTACACTATCACTAGCTTCCTCTTTTCCAACTCCTTCACTGCCTAAACTTGACTATCCTGGATCTTTGCCGCAGACCCTTTGGGCCCCCTGTCTCCATGGAACAGGTTCTCTGGAGCAAGTGGGCAAGGAGTTCAGAGAGTGACAAACAGACACACACAAGGGAGTGTGGATCTGAATGCAATTTGTCAAATCGAGCATCAGACTTTTTATACAGAAGAAAATAGGAAAGTTAGGTGACACACCAGCAAGATACAAAGAGGTTACTAGGGGTTACTGGATTCTTACACAAAACAGGAATGCAAGCAGGGAAGGACAGGCAGGAATCAACTGGGATAAGATTCAAGGTTAACAACTGGTATCAAAAACAACTCCACCTAAGGTCAGTTTAAACTTAGAAGCCAGGGGCAAGGGCTTTGTGCCCTTGCCATAGTCCACCTTTCCCCTAGGCCATTGTAAATACTTGTATCTGGGTGTAACTCAGCTAGCTATAGTTCTAAGTATCTACTCTAGTTCCTCCTCAGGTCATAAACTTCCTTCTTCCTAGATAATGGTGAATTCCTGTGTAGGGCAGTGATTTAGCTATTCATGCCCAAGGTTGGATCAAGGACTGCCTAGAATTTAACTTAGCTATATGTCAAACATTCAATCTTTAGAAGCACTTATAATGAAGCAATATTAAGGGAAAGCACACAGATCTGTTTACCAACTAAAGCAAGGACATTGGAGCATTCTTTATACAGGATGCCACGATTCCAGGAGACTAAGTTTCAGTGAACTTTTTGCCTCGGGACCACGCCCAGAATTTCCAGCCTTTCAGGCGGGTCACTTGAAGTGTGGAGGCCAGGGGGCTCCCACCAGCTCAAAGGAGAATAGGAGTTGGGAGAAGGATTGTGGGAGGGGTAACCAGGAAGGGGGCAGTGAGTGAGATGTACAGTGAATAAGTAAAAAAATAAAATTGAATTAAAAACAGATATTTTGAAAACTGGCTATGATTACTATAAGACACAGCAAGCATTGAGCACATAGGATTGTGCCTATCTCAAAGTCCACTCAACAATAATACCGTCTTATCTTTGGACTTACCAATTATATCATTTATTTTTAAATTATGTAGACTTACCTGGATAAAGACTTCTCTTCAGTATTGTTATCCACTTCTAAAAGTAAATGAAAATGTATTTTATAACAAACAGGTAGGCTGCCTAAAGACCTTTTCTGATCTCTCTCCCCAAATTTAAAACCTAAGCCTCATCCCTAGTGCTATAACAGAACATCTGCTGTGGTCTCCCTTCCACCCCCGTCTACATCTCCTGTAGATCTCACAGATAATCTACTCCCTACCTACCTCCCCACAGTAATTGCTGTGCAACTGCCCACAACTAGAGCAGACATCTCCTGCACAAACACAGACCATAACTGCCAGAAAAACAAATAGACTCCCACAAAACTTCACAGCCCCCCCTTTCCCCATACCATAAACCCATTCATTAATTCCTAGATCACCGGCTGCAGAATATAGTCCTCCCTTCCCTTATCTCCTGTGTGTCCCACAGAATATCGCCAGATCCCAAGCCTTCTTCTAGTCCATCATTCCACCCGACCCTACAACACCAGCAGCGATTCCATGTGAACACACCAGCTCAGAAGTCCAGTAAAACAAGCAACACACAACTATCATACTCTACTAAAATCTAGACAGTGAACAGAAATGAAAGAACAAAAGTACCCACCCTACAAAGACAAACACAGAGACTTCCCATCCCCTCCTGTAGATGATCTTCTGCCACAGAGCTCCATACTGAAATAGTGCCTGGAGGGAGCAAGCCTCCCAAGAGTGTGGACAGGTTTGTGAGTACAGCTAGGATCACCAATCACCTCTGCTGCTCATCATGATGATGGTAGAGAAATTTAAGGAGGACATAAATAACTCCCTTAAAGAAATACAAGAAACCACAGGTAAAGAGCTAGAAGACCTGAAAGAGGAAACACAAAAATCCCTTTAAAAATTAGAGAAAATCACAACCAATCAGGTGAAGGAACTGAACAAAACCATCCAGGATCTAAAAATGGAAGTAGAAACAATAAAGATAATCACAAAGTAAGAGAACACTGGAGATAGAAAACCTAGGAAAGAGACCAGGAGTCATAGGTCACTAATAGAATACAAGAGATAGAAGAGAGAATCTCAGGGAAAGAAGATATCATAGAAAACATTGACACAACAGTCAAAGAAAATGCAAAATGCAAAAAGCTCCTAACCCAAAACATCTGGGAAATCCAAAATACAATGAGGAGAACAAACCTAAGGATAACAGATATAGAGGAGAATTAATATTCCCAACTTAAAGATCTATAAATATCTTCAACAAAATTATAGAAGAAAACTTCTCTAACCTAAAGAAAGAAATGCCCATGAACATACAAGAAGCCTATAGGACTCCAAAGAGATTGAACCAGTAAAGAAATTCCTCCTGTCACATAATAATCAAAACTCCAAAAACACTAAACAAAGAAAATATATTAAAAGCAGTAAGGGAAAAAGGTGAAGTAACATATAAAAGCAGACCCATCAGATTTACACCAGACTTCTCACCAGAGATTATGAAAGCTAGAAGATCCTGGGCAGATCTCATACAGACCCTAAAAGAACATAAATGCCAACCCACAGTATTATACCTAGCAAAACTCTAAATTACAATAGATGAAGAAATCAAGATATACAATGACAAAAACAAATTTACACAATATCTTTCCACAAATCCATCCCTGCTGGGATAATATATGGAAAATGGCAACACAAAAAGGGAAACTACATGCTAGAAAAAGCAAAAAAGTAATCTTCTTTCAACAAACCCAATAAAAGATAACCACACAAACATAAAAATAACATCAATACTATCATGGAGCAACAATCACTATTCCTTAAACTCTCTTAACATCAATGGACCCAATTCCCCAATAAAAAAGACATACACTAACAGACTGGATATGTAAAAAGGACTCAGCATTTTACTGCATACAGGAAACACACCTCAGTAACAAAGACAAACACTACTTCAGAGTAAGGGTCTGGAAAACATTTTTCCAAGCAAATGGTCCCAAGAAACAAGCTGGCGTAGCCATTATAATATTGGATGAAATCGACTTTCAACCAAAAGTCATCAAAAAAGATAAAGAAGGACACTTCATACTCATCAAAGGAAAAAATCTACCAGGAAGAACTCTCAATTCTAAATATCTACACCCCAAACGCAAGGGAACACACATTCATAAAAGAAATTTCACTAAAGTTCAAAACACACATTGTACCTCACACAATAATTGTGGGGGACTTCAACATCCAATTCTCATCAATATACAGATCAGGGAAACACTAAACAGACAGACTGTGAAACTAACAGAAGTTTTGGGCCAAATGGATTTAAAAGATATCTATAGAACATTTCATCCTAAATCAAAAGAATATACCTTCTTCTCATCACATCATGGTACCTTCTCCAAAATTAACCATATACTCAGTCACAAATCAGACCTCAACAGATATGAGAAGATTGAAATAATCCCATGCATCCTATCAGATTACCAAGTTACTAAGGCTAGTCTTCAATAGCAACGGGAACAACAGAAAGCCCACATACACATGAAAGCTGAACAATGCCCTACTCAATGATAACTTGGTCAATGAAGAAATAAAGACAGAAATAAAAGACTTTTAGAATTCAATGAAAATGAAGATACAACATACCCAAACTTATGTGACACAATGAAAACAGTGCTAAAAGGAAAACTCATAGCTCTGACTGCCTCCAAAAAGAAACTGGAGAGAGCATACACTAGCAGTTTAATAGCACAGCTAAAAGCTTTAGAACAAAAAGCAAATATATCCAAGAGGAGTAGAGAGCATGAAATAATCAAACTAAGGGATGAAATCAATCAAGTAGAAACAAAAAGAGCTATACAAATAATCAAAAAATAAAACAAATAAAAAACAGAAGCTAGTTCTTTGAGAAAATCAATCAATCAATCAATAAATAAATAAATAAATAAACCCTTAGTCTGTCTTATCACAGGATGCAGAGACAGTATCCAAATTAACAAAATCAGAAATGTAAAGAAAGATAAAACACAAACCAAGGAAATAAAAAAAAATTATCAGATCCTACTACAAAAGCCTAAACTCAACAAAACTGGAAAATCTGGATGAAATGGGCAATTTTCTAGATAGATACTAGGTACCAAAGTTAAAACAGGATCAGAAAATGATCTAAACAGTCCCATATCCCCTAAAGAAATAGAAGCAGTCATCAATAGTTTTCCAACCAAAAAAAAAAAAAAAAAAAAAGCCCAGGACCAGGTGTGTTTAGTGCAGAGTTCTATCAGACCTTCAAATAAGAACTAATACTAATACTCCTCAAACTATTCCACAAAATAGAAACAGAAGGAACTCTACTCAATTTGTTCTATGAGGCCACAATTACTCTGACACCTAAACCAAAGAACCAACAACAACAACAAAAAAAAAACGAACTTCAGACCAATTTCTCTTATGAGTATCGATGAAAAAATACTCAATAAAATTCTAGAAAACCAAAACAAAGAATACATCAAAATGATAACCCATAATGCTTCCTCTCAGGGATGCAGGAATGGTTCAATATACAGAAATCTATCAATGTAATCCACTATATAAGCAAACTTAAAGAAAAAAACCATATGGTCATTCCATTAGTTGTTGAGAAAGCATTTGACAAAATCCAACACCCCTTTACAATAAAAGTCTTGGAAATATCAGAGATTCAAGGCCCATACCT
Source organism: Mus minutoides (assembly GCA_902729485.2). NCBI lineage: Eukaryota > Metazoa > Chordata > Mammalia > Rodentia > Muridae > Mus > Mus minutoides. The sequence continues at coordinate 94,232 of CACVCL010028623.1, forward strand.
AAATATAGTAAAACCAATATACAGCAAACCAGTACCCAACATCAAAGTAAATGGAAAGAAACTTGAAGCAATGCCACTAAAATCAGGGACTAGACAAGGCTGCCCACTCTCTCCCTTCCTAATCAGTATAGTACCCAAAGTCCTAGTGGGAGCAATTAGACAACAAAAGGAGTCAAAGGGATACAAATTGTAAAGGAAGAAGTCAAAATATCACTATTTGCAGATGATCTAATAGTATACTTACATGACTGCAAACATTCTACCCAAGAACTCCTGAACCTGATAAACAACTTCAGCAACTTCAGCAAAATGACTGCATATAAAAATAACTCAAACAAATCAGTGGCCTTCCTCTATTCAAAGGATAAATAGGCTGATAAAGAAATTAGGGAAACAACACCCTTCACAATAGTCACAAACATTATAAAATACCTTGGTGTGACTCTAACTAAGCAAGTGGGCAATCTATATGACAAGAACTTCAAGTCTCTGAAGAAAGAAATTGAAGAAGATCTCAGAAGATGAAAAGATCTCCCATGCTCATAGATTGGCAGGGATAATATGGTAAAAAATAGCCATATTGCTGAAAGCAATCTACAGATTCAATGCAATCTCCATCAAATTTCTAACAATTCACACAGTTAGAAAGAGCAATCTGCAAATTCATGTGCAATGGAAAAACTTAGGATAGAGAAAACTCTTCTCAACAATAAAAGAACTTCTTTTCCCAGCCCATCCCTGACTTCAAGCTATACTACAGAGCAATTGTGATTTAAAAAAAAAACTGCATGGTATTGGCACAGTGACAGGCAGATAGATCACTGGAATAGAATTGAAGACCCAGACATGAACCCACACAGCTATGGTCACTTGATCTTTGACAAAGGAACTAAAAACATCCAGTGGAAAAAAAGACAGCATTTTCAACAAATGGTGCTGGCTCAACTGGTGGTTAACATATAGAAGAATGCAAATTGATACATTCCTGTCTCCTTGTACAAAGCTCAATTCCAAGTGGATCAAGGACCTCCACATAAAACCAGATACACTGAAACTAATAAAAAAGAAAGTGGGGAAGAGCCTTGCGGACATGGTCACAGAAGAATTTTTCCTGAACAGAATACCAATAGCTTATGCTTTAAGATCAAGAATTGACAAATGTGACATCATAAAATTGCAAAGCTTCTATAAGGCAAAGGACACTGTCAATAGGACAAAACTGCAACCAACAGATTGGGAAAAGATCTTTACCAACCCTGCATCCAATAGAGGGCTAATATCCAATATATACAAAAAATCAAGAAGTTAGACTCCAAAGAACCAAATAACCCTATTAAGAAATGTGGTACAGACCAAGGAGCGGAAGGGGTCTTCAACCCTCTAGGTGGAAGAATAACATGAACTAACTAGTTCCCCCTGCGCTCATGTCTCTAGCTGCATATATGGAAGAAGATGGCCTAGTTGGCCATCATTGGGAGGAGAGGCCCTTTGGTCATACAGACTCTATATGCCCCAGAACAGGGGAATGCCAGGGCCATTATGTGGGAGGGG